>CAMXCT020000661.1:0-122500 GCA_947184155.2 Cladocopium goreaui | reverse complement strand
CTCACGCAAAACCATGGATGGACAAAGTCCCTTTTCTTCAATCGAACAAAATTGAGATCACATTTGCACGTACCAGACCTGACCTGAATTTTGTTCAAAGAAAAAAAACATGTCAATTCCAAACTCTCGTGGTCCGTACATGGTCAAAGTTGTCTAAGCGACTAATGCAAGTTCCTGTCCTGAAAAAAGCCGTGCCCATACGGCCGCAGGTGGTGGCAGCGGTCGCACTCCACGAGTGCTCCCGCGTGTGGCCTCGTCCGGCACATCATGTTTTTTAAAACACCGACCATACATCAGCTAAAATAGGCTCACCGTTTGCCAATCTACTTCATACAAACGAAGAGACCAAGCCATCGCCTCTGTATCGTAAATACTCCTTTACATACACAACACTACATAATCATAATATTTCTTGAATTGCGCAAGGGGGGGCATGTATGTGAATTATTCTCCTGCACCACGGTGCGTGCCAACCTTTCCAAGGCCACAACACCCAAAGATCCAGATTCTTGTAGTTCTGGATCGCCACCTTCACCGGCTCCTCCTCCTGTCGCCAAGCTTGTTCCGACAGCATTCTCGCATCAAGCATCAATCAATAGTTCCATCCCATTCGCATCACAACACTCCCCTGCACCATCCTTTGTTCACAGATTCTGCCTTATCTTCTCACACACCCCTTCCTGACGATTCCCGCATGCGTCGGCAAGCTAATCCGACATGGGCGCACACAATAATATATGCTAACTTATTTCAACTCGAAGCCATTCCTCTTCTTTCAGTTCACTCAGTAACAACCAAGTCACTGAGACCCTGAGACCCTGAGACCCTGAGACCACCCAGAACTTGGTGCGCAATGTCTTTATGGTGATGGCACAAAACATCCTCTCCCTTGGGATTAAGTACCAGTAGTACCGCACAAAAAAAATTGAGCGCCCAGTGGCGTGGCCGCGGAGTTGTCGCCGAACGCAGGATCCCCGGAGCTGGAGCTGCGCGCAACCGGCGCGGAGGCGTCTCCGGTGCACGGGTCAGCTCCGGGGTCCACGGTGGAGCTGCAGGCTGCGGCACCTGAAACTCCCCAAAGCTTCACTTTCAATCGTGCCATTGGCTTCTCATCAACTCTTTTGATTTCTCACACACACTGACACACTTGCAAAAAAACCCTTGAACCACACCATAACATACCGTACTTTGTCATTCTTTCATGATGTCCCTAGGCCCTAAACAAGCACGACCCTTCAGACAGCAACATTCCTATACCCGCCGGATTTTTTAGCGAGTTCCAAAAAAAGCGATTTCACGATGCAGAATTGGGTGAATGATTTTCCGATTTTCCCATGTTTGATGATTCAAAACCTGTGTTGAACCGAAAAAAAAACAGGCCCCCCTCGAGTTGTCGAGAGATCCACATCGTACTTGGGACTGGATTGGAGACATGTTGCAGGAAACCTGTGGCTTTTGACCATGAAACATAAATTATATATATATATAGTATCTATATATATATATATAGTATATCTATATATACAATATCTATACCTATATATATATCTATATATATATATGGTGTTCCTCTTTAGGGAAAAAACCTAAATAAAACTAACAACCTGTCGCGGATTTTATCACATAGATGGAACGCTGGGTTTTAATTCAACCCCGGGTTCCTCGGAGCCCTATTCTTGTCCATCCAAGATCTCCAATTTTCCCAAATCACCACAAAATATTGGTTAATCCCCCGTAATTGTTCTCTTGAATTCCCATGTTGCTTGCTTGAAGCTCCATTTTTCTTCGATTTCGATGGAAATCAACACGTTTGCTGCCTGATATGCGTATTTGTTCCGCTTAAATCCCTATTGTTGCTGCTTTAAATCACCCCTTTTGCTCCTTCAAATCACCCATTTTCCCGATCTAAAAGCACGCGATTTTCGTCCTCTCCGAAACCGTTGGTGATGGCCAAATAGATGCAGAAAGCGAAGATCACCAGAAGCACTAGCCTTGGCCGAGCGAAAAACGTTCTGCGTCCGGCATCTCAAAGCTTCTGGGATTGGGATTTCACTGGGATTGTAGTTCTTAAGCATCAAAACCTTGACAATTTATGGATCTAATGGGATAAATTGTGTCTTTTTCTATGGAATGACTATAGGATTTGACAACTTGGAGGATCTTTAAGCAAGGCTATCTTTGGGTCTTTTAGGGGTAACTTAACCCATGGCCGAGCTCCAACTGGCTTGGCAAGTCAATTAAGGATATGATGTATTGAATTGGTTGAAGATGATGGCAAAACCAGATATATATTGTTTTCCCAAAGCAGTGTGTTGATATATTTATTTTGTTCAGTTGTATGGATGTGTACATATAGATGTTATATATATATATGTGTATAGTTGTGGATGCAGATATGGATATGGATATTAGATATAGGTACACACAGAGCATGTAGATCTAGATATTAGATATGAAAAATTGGAAGAATCAAAATTCTGGTAGAAATAGATAATACACAGTGGATTTAGTAGATATAGATGTTGATATTTGATATAAATATCAATTTATATTTAAAATATTCAACAATAATAGAATGTTGATTGATAAAACAGAATGTCAATTGTAGTTTATGTTTCATATTGGTAGAATTTCTTATCAAGCAACTGCAGGGACCAGCAATCAACTACAGTCATGTGACAGGCAGGTATACCGGAGGCTATACAGGCAGCCCGGAAATCAGGTATGAATCGCACTAGAATTACATTTGGTATTACATTAGTCGTGAACTGGGGATTATTAGAATTACAGCATTGGGTGAAAGTACATTAGTCAAACACTAGGTCACTATCTGCCAGAGAAATGGGGTTGTACGTCACTGAAAAGACCGGGTACAAAGCCCACTCAGTCGGATAAACTTTTAATAAATGTGTGTTCTCTATTTGGACGTGCACCCCGGAAATCGCAAATGGTTTATAACCTATATATAACCCATATCTAATTCATATAAAACCGCTGTCTAGCCCATGTATAAGCTCTATCGAACCCATATTATGTAGCATTACATAACTCATATAGTACTCATATAGTACTCATATAAAACTCATATAGAACATTATAGGAACCAAGAAAAAAGATGAAGAAAAGTGTGATTTAGCACTATTTCAGTGGGGATTTACTCGATCTTTTTGGGGTTTACTGGGGTTGCTATGTAAAACTGTGGTATCATATGGCTATCACAACTGGGGTGCCCCAGTTGTACCTTCTCACCGGCATCGCCGAGCAGCATGACGATGGCCGCCGGGATCTTGCAGAAGCTGGAGCCCCACAGAGTGCCTTGTGGTCGCCGTTGAGGAACCAAAGGGGAGAAAAAAATGCTCCTGGAATAGGACGCGCATGTATGTATGTATATGTATGTATATATACATATATACATATATACATATATGTATATGTGTGGACGGATGGATTGATAGATGAATATATATATATTATTATTATAGATTGAAAAAAAAAAACTAGAGATACACTATGGAAACGCTCAGAATGGGATATATGCATACAGTATATATGCACGTGGGATCAGCATTGCCGACCCATATTAAAAAAGAACAAAGAGAAACCATGTTGACCAATCGATTCGTCAAGCAACCATTGGGATTTGAATATCATGTGTATAAATATATATATATTTCAATGGATGAAATTGTGTGTTCTCTTGTGTTAGCTTAGGAAAATCAAGTGAGCTGAAGGATCGATTTTTTTGTTCGTGCTGGCAAGGAGGCCGAAAAAATCCTCCCAGGGATGAAAAAATTGCATACATAAATAAAGCATATCTCAAACCACCAACCAAATCATGATTGGTTAAATAACCATTACCATCTGTTTATTTAACATAGCCATGGAAAATCGCCATTTTTAATAGGTACGTAAACCATCTATAAATGGGCCATTTTCCATGGCTATGTTAAATAACCATTACATCTCCGTTATAGTCCCATATCCCCATGATGTGTTGTATCCCATTTAACCAGCCAGTATTTCAAACCACCAACCAGATAACTTTTCATGTGTCTGAGGGTCTCCACCGCACATGTTGCGAACATCTCAGGGTTCATTGTACGTTCTCCTTCAAGATCACTTTACCCCAATACTAACAGGGTGAAACTGGCGACATGAAGTCAAAGAGGTGGAGACATCCATTTCCCAACAAATCGCCATCATTTACAAAATTGCGGGGGTGTCTGAAAATAGGCCCACCGTTTCATTGTGAATCAGCATGTTCCCATATTTTCCCATATTTTCCCAATTTTTCAACAGCCATCAGTCATTTTGGGTCTCTTCATTGACACAGCCATCAGTGACCGTGACAAGCGGCACCGGGGCAAAATCCACATCTGACCAGTGGAGGAGTTGATGTCATCGGTAATGTGCTGGCCTCAGTGGTGGGTCGCCGGCTTGCAGATATGTACATGTGTAGGGAATGTACATATGTATTTATATGTATATATATATGTGCATATATGTATAATATGTATAATATGTGTATGTATATATATATATACAAACTGTACATATGTAAACGTGTATGAGTATGTATATATATATATATACATATGTGTATGTATATATTTTTGTTCATACCCATAGATATGTTGCACTATATGTAGATATGTGTAGATATTTGAATGTAGATGTATGTAGATGTATGTAGATGTATGTGTATATATATATATATATTAATGTAGATATATGTAGATATCTGAATGTAGATATATGTAGATATATTAATGTAGATATATGTAAATGTATGTATATAGATATATGTAGATGTATGTAGATATATGTGGGTATATGTACATATATTAGTGTAGATATGTATATATATATGTAGATGTATGTAGATATATGTAGATGTATGTAGATGTATGTAGATGTATGTAGATATATGTGGATGTATGTAGATGTATATATGTAGATGTATGTAGATATGTACATACAGGTAGATAGATAGATGGATAGATGGATAGATGGATAGATGGATAGATGGATGGATGGATGGATGGATAGATAGATAGATAGATGGGTAGATAGATGGGTAGATAGATGGGTAGATAGATGGGTAGATAGATGGGTAGATAGATGGGTAGATAGATGGGTCGATAGATGGGTCGATAGATGGGTCGATAGATGGGTCGATAGATGGGTCAATAGATGGGTCGATAGATGGGTCAATAGATGGGTCAATAGATGGGTCAATAGATGGGTAAATAGATGGGTAAATAGATGGGTAAATAGATGGGTAAAATAGACAGATAGACAGATAGACAGATAGAAAGATAGAAAGATAGAAAGATAGAAAGATAGATATATAGATAGATGTAGGTGTAGATGTAGATATAGATATAGATATAGATATAAATAGATATACACAACCAAAATTGCAGGTCATGCAAACTTGGTTGTTGGTAGATGGATTGGTACTAGTGACCTTAGGTGGTTCTGAGAGGTGAGGTAATTATTTGGGTTCATACCGGTTTTACCACACAAAAGTAATCATCTCCTCTGCAATAGAACACATGTTACACGGCGTGTCCAAATAGTATTGGCATGATCTGGACATGTCCAAAATGAAGAAATCGGCCATGGTCACTAGGCGATATCAATGGGATGTTTCCCTGTGGTAATTTAACATAGCTATGGAAAATCACCATTTTTAATGGGAAAATCCACTATTTCAATGGCCATTTTCCAGTTCGCAAATTGTTGGTTTACCAGGCCGGGTATGCATTGCCAAACATCAAAAACCCGGCCTCAAGGACCATCCCGTTGCTAAGCCATGGCCGTCATGACGATCCTCTCACGGCTGGTGAACTAACTTAGCAGCCATTCCCAGATCCTCCCGACCCCACCTTTGGCGTCCATCAGATACAACTCGTCCAGACCGCGCCACTTCACCCGGAAGACGCGCCCACAGCCAGTCTCCTGGGCATAGCAAAAACTGTAGGGTTTTTTCATGGAATTCCAAATCAGTTTCAGATATTTAAAACGGGATTATGATTGGAATTACTAAATGTACTAAATTAAAGATCTGAAATGGGATTGTAACCGTTCTAACCGTCCTTTAGATTGACAAGCAACATATCAACATATGGATTGATGCTTGATACCACCAAAAATGGTTTGCTATTGGGGGATGGTGGATCCTATGGCTTTACGAACATTGAATGGGATTCGAAATCAATTCTCAGAATTCTTGATGGAATGAATGATGTTGAATGAATATTTGCATGGGATTGGAAATGATTTGTTGTTAAATAGTAAGAATTACTGATGTTGACCTTGGTATACAATAAGTTGCAAGTGTTCACCTTTGTCTGGAGGGGCCTCTAAACCTGGAAAGTGTCGTTTTTGCCCATTGGTCCCATTGGTCGTATCTGAGGTGATTCTCGTTCTTCGTGCAGGTAAATGTGTGGGCACAGAAGCATGGTGGAAAAAATGGCGGGACGCGAAATGTGTTATATACAGGTGATGCACGAGACATACAATTCATAATCAGATTTCGCCTTTTCGATCGGGTGCTTTGTGAAATAATAACTGTCCCTAGGCCCACCCCTGCATACTGATTCTCTGATGCGTCTGGCTGGCTGGTTTTGTTGTGATCTGGGTGGGCTTTGCTTGGGGCTGTCGTGTCAGAAATCAACAAAATATGATCACACACACAGATATGTATATATATATATATGTGTGTAGTATACAGTATATACACGCTAAATATGGAGATAATAAAGTTTTTAAGCTGCAAACCATATGAGCATATGATTACATATTGGTAAATATGGCATGACACCATGCAATAAAGCCAAACGAAAATGTTCGCCATTGTAAGTTTCATCTGCCATGTGGAACCTATTCAGCACCTCATCATCATCATCATCATCATCATCATCATCTACCTTGAGGTCTTCCGGGGTTGGGTCGCAACATTTCGACACAAGTGTTTTTTTACAATTATTGTAATACTGTATATATATATATTTATATATATATGCATGCATGCATGCATCCATACATTGCATTGCATTGCATTGCATTGCATTGCACTGCACTGCATTGCATTGCATTACATTACATTACATTACATACATAGGTAGATACATACATACATACCTACACCAAATGCTTGTATCATTTGGATAACTTGTACTGATTCACCACCTAAACAGTTCAGCCATTTGGGGATGATTCCCCTAATCCCAATCCTAACCATCATTTCCGTCCTGACGTCGAAATGAGGTCATAACCAAATTCATCCAGATTATACATGATTCGGGTACCCTTCCACGGATCCACCAGTCAATATCCCATGATATCCCATATCCATCACTGATGAAATCCATAAATCAGTCTGATTTTATCCCCATGAAAACGAAGTCCCATGGAAATCCAAAAAAGTGTAACCCTCTGATGATGGAAAACACAGCAGTGGAATTTTTAATGGCCCATAGAAATAGATGGTTGTCCCATTAAAACCTTCCATTTATAGATGGTTTTCCCATTAGAAATAGATGGTTTTAGCGATGATTTACCTATTGAACATAGTGATTTTCCATTGCAAAGCGTTTTTAATAACCAGTACGCCATCCCAAGTCTCCTCCTCCAATAGGTAGTGATTCGTCCCCTTCAGTCTCACTTTGATTGGCGGCAAACAGGACCAGCGAACCACCTCACAACGCCAGAGATTTTTCAGAGGTGTCCTCTCAATAGTTGGAAATCCCCCTTGAAAATCAGATCTGGGATACTAACATAGCTATAGAAAATCACCATCCTAATAAGTAAATCAACTATCAATTGGCCATGGCTTCCAGTTCGCAAACTGTTGGTTTATTACCAGAGGGTAGAAAATCATCTTCACTTCAGTTCACATGAGCGGCGTTCAAAATCCCCCTCTCGTTCCATTATACTGGTTGTTTAAGAACGGGATTCCCCGTTCTTGGATTATTGTAATCCCCAATTAATATCAAGGGTAGTTTTTGATCCCCGAACTAATCATCAACCAACAGGGGTTTAGCAGCCACTGCTCACATAGCAAAAACTTGGGCTGTCCACCAGTTACCCGGCCGCCAGGTCCATGTTTCAAGTCGCCCTTAATGGAGCAGGTACCGATGTTGCATCGATTTCTTGGTCAACTTAAGGTCGAAATGTTGGGCAACTGAGGATGAAAACGGTTCATGTTATGGAAAGTGCAGTTATAATCCCATTTAGAACTGTTTTTTGGGTCCTAACTGTAGGTGATGTGTTGGTTCAAAAGAGGCCCTCGAAAAAAATTGGGGCCCAGTAGAGTGTGGCAGGAATGCCTTCCAGGCTTCCAGAGTTGAGTCCGACTATGGGGATCCTTGTTGATCAATGAATTGGTTGAAGGGACATTTACAGGAAACCATTGTTTCTGTCCCAAAGTAATGGGCTGTTCTGTAGATGAACCTAGGAGTTTACCTGCCCAATTCTTTGGCGCTAATTGTGAAAAGGCCAAATGAAATTGTGTTTGCAAAGTTCTATTTACAGTATATACATATATACCGTATGAGTATGTGTATGTATATGTATATGTACAGTATATGTATATGTAGATGTATATGTGTATGTAGATGTATATGTATATGTCATATGTCATATGTATATATATATATACATATTGCCATGTGGTACCAATAGCCCTGGACCCTGGATGGAGAATGCAGCAGGGTAACTTGATGATTTCCCCAGGTCTGCAGGACTAACTTCCCCTCGTCTAAAAAGATGTCCTTGGCCGCGCGTTGGTCCATGGCTAGAAGAACCATGGCAGTTCTTAGAAAGGGTTTCCCGAAGATTTGTTAGCCATATTTCGTAGGGCTAACATGTCGTAGCTTTGAACATGTTTGATTTTGGGCTTCCCGTTGACTTTCACTTGCAAACCAATCCATTGAATGAAGATGCGATGAACAGAACCCTTGGGGGTTCTATCAGAGATTTCGGATGACACCGACATGGGGTCACCAATTTGGTGACCCACGCTATCGGTCCACAAACCATGATGTAAACCATGACTCCTGGTTGGTTGGTACTTGCTTAGTTGTCCGCCCTACCTCGCAGACCAAATTTAGTTCTCCTAGTATAAGGTCCGTGGGGTTGCATATACTCGGGCACATCATGTAAGTTCGCCGGTGCGTCATACTTGTAGAAATACAACCGTCCTATAGGTATTTTTCTATGAAATCCCAATCAGACTTGATTCGCACCAATCCCCAAATATGTATATATATATACATATAATTACATAATCACTTCATCACTGCTTTAACAGGATATCTTACTGTTCAATACCTATTATTATTTGCTTTTTAAGCCAACCTGCCAGTTGCCGAAAGAACGGGACAAGCCCTGGGCGCCAAGACGCATTCACGGCCACGGGCTTACCGCAAAACTGGGGCAGCAACAGCAGGATGGAGAGAAAGACCAGGACCAGGACGAGGTTCAGCCAGATCCTCTGCGTTTCTGACTACAGACCACCAGATTCGCCAATTTTTTTGTGAATCGTTGGTGAATCAGAATTTAGTTTGTGAAAAACGGTTGGAGACTTAGTCTGGTTGTTATAATGGTTAATAGTTTGATACCATAATAAGAAAATTATGTCATATTTGGTGATAACTGTTGGCTTCTTTCTGCTTGTCTAGTGGATTGCCATGTCAAGCAGTTGACAACAGCTAAGTTGGATCAATACTTTGGAAGCAGAAGCGTTGCTTAGGCATCCCGGCACGCTGAAACGGCAGCGAAGATTTTCGTAGAAGCCAATCTACTTGGTGTTTTTTATCCCACATGGGAAGCAGGCGATATCCCACAGTATGTGAGCCGTTTGAGTAGGGTTAATCCACTTGCAATTGGCCTTGTAAGCTACTTATATACTAGTGAGATCCGCAGTTTCAAGAGGGTTTCAGATGAGGGTGCTGCACAAAACCACAGTCTACAATGGACTGCACAGGTTGCGGAGTTCCCATTTATTCACTTGAAAGCTGCTCTCATTGGGTGGGATGTTGACAAGGGAAGTGGCGGTGTGATAGCTCACTTGTTCACCCGCTTACGAAGTGTCAACATGTTTTTTTCCCTGTTTTTGTGGTTGTACATGTATGTCTTGCACAACAAGCGGGTGCCCCCACTATTTACCACTGGATGATTTGGGACTGAAGGAAATTTCAATTCATCTAACCAGGCCCCCAAACTGATGGATGGTTCCAATGGATATGTTTGTGTATAAATATATATATGTGTGTGTGTGTATGTCTATTTATTTATGTATTATTTTGTTTCATTTGAAACTATCTATTTATCTATTTATCTATTTATCTATTTATCTATTTATCTATTTATCTATTTATTTATATGTGTGCGTGTGTGTGTGTGTGCATTTTTTATCTGGGTTTGTCTGAAAATGACGTATCTCCCAAAAATCTCTTGGTGAATCATCCATTTTCCAGTAAAACAACGAGACCTGCGGGGTGTTTTTGACCCAATTCAGACAGGCCCCGTGGGTCCCCGCAAGCCGAGGCACAGTTCGGGCTTGGGCAAACAGTACTGCTGACTTGGGCTCGTGGGAGGTGAGGTGAAGCCCAACTGACAAGGCACGCACTGGTTTCCGTCCTGGCCGTTCACATCACGCTGGAAACGTCCTGGATGTTCGATATGGAGGTGTCCTAAACGGGAAAACCCCAATAGCTGGATGGTTTATGATGGAAAATCCGAAACATATTCAACAGATTGGTTTAGGAAGACGTCACAGGAAACCCTGGTTTTCACCATTCAAATGTGTCTTTTCCTGTAAATGTTCCCTTCAATTCAGGGAGAGATTCCATTTCCGGATGATACATCCAATTACAGTAATACATGTGAATTACCTCATTTTTTTCCCCATATCATAAACCGCAAATGGCCCAAAAAAATAAAACCTATATTTCTCAACACCTATCATTCCAGATTCCCAGAAAATGAAGGTGCCATGCCATGCCAAAATCCCAGATCTCCAGCGGGGCGTTGAGCATCTCACCTGGTAGGTTCCCGCAGTGCAGTCGCGGCAGGTGGCTGTGCCCAAGGGTTCTTGTCCTGGAGCCGTCTGGATCTGTCTTCAACAGCGATGTGGAAAAGCCCATGGGTAAAAAAAAAAAGGTTCGGAAAATGCTACATTCATGGTGGGGGGGTCAACATTTATGTTAGTTTGAGGGCAATCATCAAAAGGTGGCTAAAAAGTTTCCCGGAAAGTATCAAAGAATATCATTGAAGCAGCAAAAGTTCCCATTCCACCACAGAAAATTTTGGATATAGCGAACCATCAGGAAATGGTATGTGTACCATCCAAAGTTGAGATTCGGTTAGGAAAAAAAGGCCCGGGTTCCGGATGTTTTATCCCTTGGTTTTCACAGGACCTTCGGATCCAGCAGGTTTGGTTTGATGGGTTTTTGACCACCAAATCAGCAACACCAAAGCATGTCATGCTTTCAAGATGGTACGTGTTGAAATTTCCTGGAACAAATTTGCCCGGAAGACAGTTTCACTTTTGGAGTTTCTTCTCATAAAAAGATGTCTTCGCGGGTTTGCAATCATGCTGATGCGGGATTGGCAACTTGTAGATCCTTGGGCGATTTTCAGACATCATCAGATCAAATGGTGTTGAACATGGTTGTCGTTTGAATGCCACAGTCATCACCACCCCTTGACTTGTATCCCATTAACTGAACCGGTATCCATGTAACATATGTAAATTATGCAAATATATAAATGTACAAGTATATAAGAGAATTGTACAACTATATACCCTCTGGTACTCAAACGTTATTTGCTGGAAAAATCCATCATGTACAGTAGTTCGATGACTTTTCCAGCAAAAAAACTCCATTGATAGAGGATTTCCCAGCCAGCCACGTTTGACAGTACTGCAGGGCATTCGCTAATATCTCATTCATGTGCCATTAAATCCCATCAAAATCGGTGATAAGTCCCCATGAAACATCCAAGTTAAACTAATCTGTACTGTTGATGCTTGAATCCCATAGCACTCTCCCATGTTGGTGATGTCACCAGCCATATCTTGATGGTTCATACCACCTATGGTGATGACTTGGGGGATCCTATTGCTGTCCCAGGCTACCCAGCGGAATTTCTTGTCGTTCCCTGTCCTGCACTGCAGTTGTTGCACCCTGTCAGACCTGCGGAGTTGCGGACTTAGCCATTGGATGCAGGTTTAGTCCAACCAAAAAAATGGGAATGTCAACAAAAGTTGGGAATTGTAGTTGTTAGATGATAGTGCAATCACCAAACATAGGGATCAAACCAAAAATGATGAGCTAACCAACCAACATGGTAATTGATATAGGCGATTTGTGATACGTAAGTTGGTTTCAAGGCTAACAATTGGAAGTATGGCAGGTAGATCTGTATCTAGATTGGGTATTAAACCAGCTTACGACTAAAAACTGTGGTTCCCCGAATCTTTGAACATTTCGACCCATACACAACAAAAAAGAGTGTGGGTCAAGAGTCGAAACCAAACATTGCCAACTCCATTTCGAAGGAAGAAATTCGCTTTCCCCGCCGGTGCAAAACCAAAGTCACGGAATCCAATCCCATGAAAATCACTGTTAAATCCCATTAAATCTCTAAGACAGGTAAATTCCTACGAATTCCTATGGCAAATCCCATGAAAATCACTAGTAATGTCCCATCAATATCCCATGAAAAACCTCCATAAAACCCCCAATAAAAATCCCATGAAACCTCCATTGAAACACCATCAAAATCTAGCACCATCCACCCATCGCTGCCTTTGCTCAGTGCCACCAATCCATCGCTGCAGCTCTCACAGGCCGTGCTGCCTCTCTCCGCCGCGTAGCTTCCGCTGGGGCAGGGCTCACATTCCTGGCATTTCGCGTTGCGCGGCTCGCCGCGTGCGGTGCGTTAGGCGTTTTGCGCGGTGCGTTTGGGGTGGAAAAAAGACGGAAAAAATGGTGAAAAAATTGTGTCATGGGGCAGAAAAATTGTCGTTTCATGGGATTTCAATGGTCGTTCTATGGGATTTCCATGGGATTTCAATGGGATCATGTGATTTTCATGGATCGACCAAGGAGTCGGCACTGGCTCTGCGAAGATCAGAAAAATATCTGGTGACCTCTGGAAAAATGACACAGGAAATCTGGCGAAAACCTTCAGTGAAGCATCCCAGCAAACCTGGGATGAACGGATTATCAGCTGTGAACCATTTACTTTGGGGATGTTTCATAGATTGACCATTATGGTTTCAACCATTTATCAAGTGTCAACCCATCAGATTTTACTCCTTGAAACGGGGATGTTTCATAAATTGCCAGAAAACAAGAATCTGGTCCCTGTGATAATCCAATGATGTCCTGTTGAAAAAACCGAGAAGGCGGTTTGGTATACCATACGCATCATCATTTGCCAAAAACGGTAACCTATTCTCACTATCATCTAGAAAAGGACGTTTATGTTTGATATGCCATGGGTTCAACCAAGAGTGTGGCTGGGTGGCATGGTTTGGTCTGAAAACCACCACTTACCCTCCAGGAAACGGTTACCTGCCTGGCTGGAAATTACTAAGTCACTGGTTTTCCCATTTAAATTGGTGATTTTCCAGCCAGCCATGTGAGAATAAACCCAATTTTCCAGGATGGATAACCATGATTTTGTTGGTTCAATCACCATGTTTATGGTTTACTTTATTTGCTACATCACGAAAATATGTTGTTGTTTCAATCAACATGTTTTTTTATCGTTTAAATAATCATGTTTCTAAGTTAAATTAAATCACAATTTTTTTTGGTTCCAAAAAAACACCTCCGGAACCCAGGTTGCGCCTTCTCCACTGACCGCGCCTAGAAACTCATGGGCCGGTTGTTTTGAGATTTCTTGGGGGGAAGATGGGAATGAGTCAAAACCTAGTACCCTAGGTACCCCAAAATAGTTGGTTAATGGATGGTTGTTCCCTTACTATGCTGATAGGTTTTGACCCATCCCTAGATGGGAATGAATCCTAATCCCAACTTGTTAAGCAGGTGCCATCCCCCCAACTAACATAGACCCTGCCAGACAAGGGATTGGAAGACTATCTGTCCTCTAAAATGGTTAATTTCTGACAGGAAAGGACCCCCCAAAGGATAGGTCAATCGGTTTATAGCTAGGCTAACGACTGGACTTGTGGTGGATATATCTACATTTAGATGTGTTTATAAACCAACCTAAAACTAGCAGGCCCTTGCCGTAATATTTTAAGAAATGTATATACTTTTACGGCGTGATTACCGGGAATATAGAAAATTGGATACTAACCATCAACAAATCAGCCATACGGAGCCCCAAAATGAACAGGGCCAGCACTAAACCAGGTGGTTCTTGGGGGCGACAGTATTTGATATTTGGGGAAAGGGAATCAGAATGAGCAGTATTATCCTCTTTCTTCAAAAAGAATGAATAGAAATGAATAGTATGTATGCGTGTCTAAAACCCTCCACTCTCACCCAACCCATCCGTTGCTCCAGACCAGTGCGAAACACCTAACGCGAAACACCTAAAAATTTCCCTCAAAGGAAGGGTAAAAAGGTATATAGCCGAAGGAAGTTTAAAAGTCAAAGTTCCGACAATATGGGCATATGAAAAGCAGCGATGGGAAGAGTCAGAGAAGAGAAGAAGAAAGAAGAAAGAAGATCAAAATATAGAAAATCTCAGAAGAAAGAAGATCCAGGCGCGCGAAAAGGGAGGAAAGTCGCGAAACACTGTGTTTTTCAAATGATTTGTGGCTCTGGAGGGTCGAAGAGTAGGCTCGCTAAAGCGCCAAGTGCGGAGCCATCTGGCCAGATGAGAGATAAAAGTTGCACGCCGTTGTGGCGCAAAACATGTTTCCAAGTCAAAATGTACAAAGCACACCAGGGTCGGACCACTTTTGGAAGTTGAGATGTGGAAAAAGTACACGCCATTGTGGCGCGAAGCACATTTCGAAGTCAAAATGTACAAAACACCTCAGTGTCGGACCACTTTTGGAAGTTGTGATGTCGAAAAAGTGCACGCCGTTGTGGCGTGAAGAACATGTCCAAGTCAAAATGTACAAAACACACCATGCTCGGACCACTTTTCGAGGTTGACATGTCGAAAAAAGTGTACGCCGTTGTGGCGCGAAGCACGTTTCCAAGTCGAAATGTTAAAAACACCACATGCTCGGACCACTGTTGAAGGTTCAGATGTCGTTTCGCGTGGCAAGCGCAAGGGATTGTGCAACCTTGCCAAAAGTGAGCAGAACGTGAGGGTTTTGTAATATTTCCAAAAACGATGGCAGGCGTGGGACATGTGAAGAGGATCTGGAAAGATGCATTTCGTGTGGCAGGCGTAGTACAAAAGACATGTTCATCAGAGATGTTAGGAGGTCAGGGCGCTGATTTCCTGAGAGGCGTTGCATTTTGGAGCATCAGATCTTCAGGTTTGCTGAGACGATTTGCGCGACAGGTGCAGCACTTCGTATGACCTGGCATCACTTTTACGTGGCAGGCGCAACACTTTAGACAGATGAAGTGGAAAAATCACAAAAACGCATTGGTACGAGGCCGTCAGCTCTGCACTCAACTTTCCATTTTTGAAGGAACTCTCGCAGAATTTCTTCGTTTTTGATGTTGTCAACTTCAAAAAATTGAGGACGTCTCGCAGAATTGTTTCGTTTTTGACATTGTCAAGTTCAAAAATTGAGGAAGTCTCGCAGAATTGCTACGTTTTTGATGTTGTCAAGTTCAAAAACTGAGGAAGTCTCGCAGAATAGCTTCGTTTTCAAGCTTGCAGATAGGAAAGACAAATAGATAAACAGATATATATAGATAGACAGATGGACAGACAATTGCAACTGCACTACACCGCACTACAACTACGGCTCCAACTACAACTACAACTGCACTACAACTACAACTTCAAATACACTTCAACTACAAAAACTACAGCTACAACCACAACTACAACTTCAACTACACTTCAACTACCTCAGCAACAATTATATACTACAACTACAATTACAAGTGCCACAACAACCACAACTACAACTGCAACAACTACTACAACTACACTACAGCTGCCACTGCAACTACAGCTGCAATTACAACTACAACTACAACGTCAGCTACACTACAACTACACTTCAGCTACAACTTCAACTTCAACTTCAAACACACTACTACAACAATTACCACGACACTACACCACAACTACAGCTACAGTTACAACTACAACTCCAACTCCTACAACTATTGCAACTACTACAATTACTCAAATTAAGGCAATTACAACTTCAACTACACTTCAACTACACTACAACTGCAACTCCAACTCCAACTACAACTACAACTACAACTACAACTACAACCAACTACAACATTACAACTTCAACAACATCAACCCCACTACAACTACAACTACAACTACTGCACTACACCACACTACATCCAGGAGTTGTGAGTGAGGTGACCACTGCAACCATTGCAACCACTCCAAAAAGCACAGCTCCAACCACCTTTCGGTCCATCAGTGGATTCGCTCTGCCATCCATGCATCACAGCAACTCACCTCTCCTATAGTGTCCTATCCTTGAAACTTCCGCCACCACCTTGCGCGGTACTACTGGTATTTGTATGTATGTAACTGTGTATATGTCCGTGTGTGTGTGTGTGATTACCAATATGTATGAAGACCTATGATACATCTCAAGGGTTTTGGGATGTTCCCCAAAAAGGTTCAACTCACCAATCCAAATGTCAATTCCGAAAAGTATTTGGAAAGGTCATTTTGCCTCAATTATGTTCTTGAGAGTTTCACCAAAAATCCGGCTTTGAAATTTGCCACGCGGAAACCCTCAATGAAGGTCTCATCAAAGATGACTTACTAACCTCAAGGTGGCCGGGACGAGCGAAGGAGAGGCAAAATACTGGGGTTGTGGTTCAACCCTGGTGTTTCAGGAAACATCACCCAGTCTTTGTGAGAAACTGTCCCCTTTGTTTCACTCCATGTTTTTTGCAGAATGCTAAGTGTTGTTCATCAATTGTCAAGAGATTCGACGCTTATGAAGCTGTTTCTGGGCCTTTGTCTAGTCGCACACTTTAAGTGGAACATTGAATATCACCGGCACGTAGCATAGTTTTTTCAACGTCAAGGCCAAATTGAATTGCAAATGGCATGATTGGAGAGCACCTCTTTTCTCAGTCACAGCGAATGGTGGCTGTTTCTCTTTGTCAATCAGGGGTGAGACGGGCTCAGACGAACATATCCAGTGCGTTGTGTGATTCTATCAAAGGTGGCTGAGTCATTTTTTTTTATTAATGCATCAAAGATTTTATTAAATGCATGTATGGCTTGGGAGACGGTCCAGCAGATGGCTGACCAGATATTTTCCAGGGCTGCAAGACAGACATCTCGAACTTGTAGACGGGGTAGAGAGGGGAAAATTTGTTGAATCGAGGAGCACCACCAGATGACACCGGCTCCAAAGGCTGGTATCAGGTAGAAGAGACCAACTACAGAAAGAGAGGACCTGATGGGTTGATACCAAGAAGGAAGTGTTGGACAACCTGGAACCGCCGTTCCATTCAACCAGAGCTCCTCAGCCGTTTGATTATAAACGTCAGGGTCAGAGCAGCCTAGACACTTCCTTATAGGCTCTTCAATGAGAAAGAAAGTCACAAGATAAAGAAGTCCAGGCCCAACCAAAAGCACACAGAACAAGATCCCAAATATCCACCACAAGCACCGAAATATCCACCACAAGCAGACCCAGAAGCAAGACCAACATGATGGGCAACATGATGGGCAACATTGGCATTCAACGTCAGAGATGCTCGATGCAAAAAGCCCGATGGATATTGTCGAGAAGCAGTAGCCAGAACTTCTCAAAAATCGAACCTCACCCTCTTGTGAAAACCCAAGGCTACCATCCATCTTAGTCACCACGATGAGCTTGCAACCGGCCTCTGCAGCTGCACGGATCTTGGCCATCCACATGACGTACCACTCGCATCCCCATTCTTTTTGCTCTCCATAAAGGTGGTGGCAGTGACAAGCTGCGCCATTGGGGTGCTGGCCATAGCCCAAAGAGGTTTTATCGGGCAAAAAGATACAAGATGTGAGCAAGTTGCTCCAACGATTCGTCAACACATTCCATGCATAGCCATGGATGCCAGGGAAGCTGACAACAACCTCCCTGTCAGGCTCAAATGATTCGTTAGGCGAACCTGGGAACTCAATGCGATCACCTTTTATATCCTGAATCAGCTTCTGGTATGCAAGGATATCCCTCAGAAACACCGCGCCATCTCTGTGCACGAAGTCCATGGCTTGAAAGATCACTTGATATGCAAATAAAAGCTTCGAGTTCTGGCCCGGGATGGCCTGGGCCAAGGGCGGCCAAAACATCACACGAACACAATCGTGATCCACATGTAAAGTACATGCGCACATGTTTTGCTATGACTGGTTAGAAACAAATCATAGTGAATAGTGACATAATAATCGTCAAACCTCATTTCTCTCATCGTCATCATCGGACCAAAGAAATAATGCCGAGTAGAATTATGCGGGTTGGTAGATGTACAGGGGGGAAGGGGTAAAATACCTATAAGATACTAGAATACTATGTATGGCACACTCCAAATGGCAATTTTAATAGGGGAAAACCATGTTCTTAACCACTGAAATTTGGAGATCCATTTTCCGACAAGCCGATTCTCACCCATCAATTTCTTGATGATTTACCCATTGTAGAAGGGATTGTCCATTGCAACGTTAAGTTGCCAGAGGGTAGCTTTCCCTTCAGCCTTTCCGTCTGGGGCATCCAGCATGGCTTTTTGCGAGGTCATCGATGAAGCGCGGAGCGAGATTTCATCTCAACAAAGCGAACAAACCTCAAAGAAACACCTTGGTAATAAACTAATCAATAGGAAGCAGCATAAAGTTTGATAAAAAATATACTGTAAATAAAACGGATGATGAAAGAAACGAGGTAAGATAATTGACGATGATGATGGTGATGATGATGATGACGATGACGATGACGATGACGATGACGATTACGATTACGATGACGTCGACCATGATGAAACACAAAACATGAAACAGGGGGTGACTAAACTCTGGGGATATTATGTGATGACAAACAAACACAGTGAGTTTGAGGGTAACTAATTAATGCTGGGCCTTCAAAAATCAAAATGGGAATGATGAAACTTTGGTGAAGGATCTAAATGATGAAAATGATGAAAATGATGAAAATGATGAAAATGATGAAAATGATGAAGATGATGAAAATGATGAAATGAAACTACTAGCTAGCAATGATGATAAACAAACCTATTATAACATCCAGAATCCCCATTTTGCCAATTTTTTAGGTGATATGTATTCACCCCAATTTCAGACACACCCACATCAAAACATCAGGGGAGGAATACTTTGTTTTGCCCTGGGAAGACTGAACCGGTGTCATATCACCAGTTCTGCTCACAGTTGGCGGCAAGAAGTGATGCCTGTCTGGTCTATTAACATTACTCGGGAGGACAAGGTAAATGATTCTAACAAAAATTAATGTGTTGTTTTCTTATTCTTGAATGATGCCAACCTGTGGATGTCATTTTTTTCAACTGCACTAAAATATTGTACATTTCTGGATCAAAGGCATAGGATTGTCGCTGAAAATCTCCCCGGTTCATGAGTTGATGCAATAAGTAGTCGTCACCCATTGTGAATTCTGAACCCAGGGTTCCCCCCAATAAACAACTTCTGAGATTACGGTTAAAACCACTCCGATATTCACATCGGAATCTGTGTTTCACAGAGTATCCATTGAGTCATGTGAGATTCCCGGCTCATATGTTGACTTCAAGGTGCATCCCAGTTAACAAAAGGGTCCTTAACATTTACCAAAGCGCCTGCATTAAAATGTCCCGTAAACAACAATTTTTCATGTATAAACTGTATAAACCAACATGTTTGATGCATAACCCACTATTTTTGATGGCCCAAGCCCTTACTTTTGATAAGTCCAATCTCCTCGAATCACCTCGACCTCCTGGCGCGATCGATCTCCAAGCTACCGGCAGGAAGAAGCCAGTAGGACATGCCAAGCATTTGATGCTCCCAAAGTGGTCGTGATGCAGATGCCTTCCCGCCTCCACCGGACTGATGCTGTGGATGGTTCAGAAATCCTGCATCACCGATGGTTGAGACCCTAGAAATAATGGGATAAACCATCTATAAACCAATGGGACTGATATCTGACAAAAAAACGAAGATTAGCAGAGCAAAAACGGATCCATCAGCCCCAAATTTACCTTTTTTTACGGATGTTATAAACGATCAATTCATATGGGTGGTTTGTGACATTGCTTTACTAACATCCTATTGGGAAATGGTTCAGCATTACGAGATTTCCCAGTAACATGGGTTATCCGTCATGATTATTTACCATATCCTATCATGGGTTTAGTATGTTTAACAATGACAATGATTGATCCATATCTTACCATAGTCACCGCAAATTATCATTATTGACCATTATTACAGTGACCATAAGTAACCATTGATGCTTTGAAATCCCCTGGTCTATAACCAATGGTGTTGATATAAGCTGGTAGTCTGGTGATTAACAATCAAGTGTCATCATTGGATTTAAGTATTATATAAACCATGAATCCACATGGCTACTTTAGTTTTGCTAAAAACTCACATTAATCATATTTAACCATCATGATTAACCATTCATAATCACCAATTATCATCATCAACCATCATTAACCATTAAACTTTGAACTGATGGCTGATAACCATTAACCATTAATAACTCTTCATAACCATTGACCGATGACAATCTGCGCTTTTTCTTACAGCATAGACCCGCGCCATGCACGAGAGCGTCTGAGCGAAGGGTTCTTCTAAAAGTGGAGGTCTGCTATTCAGCTTCATATGTTCACATCTTCATCACATCTTCTCCTCTTCTCATCTTCACATCTTCAATGATCTTCACATCTTCTCATCTTCACATCTTTACATCTTCACATCTTCACATCTGCGCATCTTCTCATCTTCTCATCTTCACATCTTCGCATCTTCGCATCTTCTCTCTCTCTCTCTCTCTAACTCTCTCTCTTTCTCTCTCTCTCTCTCTCTCTCTCTCTGTGTCTGTCTCTTGCCCTCTGTCACAGTCTCTCTCCTTCTTTTTCTTTTCTCTCTTAAGGCCGCAGGCAGTGCCGACGAGGCGCCACGAAGTGGTCACCCTTTCGCCGAAATGAGGTTCGAGTGTCAAAAACTGAGGTAAAATTGCGATTTTGCGGTGTCGGGAGGTTCGAGTGTAGAAGCCGGTGTGCGCGAAAGGGTTTGTGTGCAAAAGTGTTGGTGCGGTAAAGAATCTGTGTGTAAAATGACATTTCTGTGTGAGGCATGTTTGTATGTATGTGCATGCTTGTATATAAAAATGTCTGTCTCAATTCTTCTTCCTGTGTCTCCTTCGTTTCATCTTTCTTTTCTCTCCTCTAATTTCTTCATATGTACCTACTTTTCGCAACATGTCTGCACCATGTCTCCTCATTTTACGTATCATCCTATATTTCTATCTGTTTGTTTCATGCTATTAGATCTTCATACTTACCCTCTGGTAAACATTTACATAGCTATGGAAAATTACCATTTATAGTTGACCTTTACCCATTAAAAATAGAGATTTTCCAGTTCGTTATGTAAACGTTTACCAGAGGGTATACCATGGATATTGAGGATATACTATAGATAATTATAGATAATTATAGATGATTATAGATGATTAGTGATTATTATCTGTAGATGATCTATGGATATCATGGATAATCTATATTGATCGATCCATATTATCCATGCTCCTCTACGCTGGCCATCCGTCGTCTTACAACATCGAGGGCTCCGCGCCTCGCAGCCCGGCTTCCCGTCCAAGGGATTCACGCAGCGAGGGTCATCCTCCCACCTGCCCGGAGAAAAGCAGCGGCGAAACGGTTTTCGTAAAGGGCGGGACCTTGGAACCGCGGAAATGACGTAGGTTTATGATGGTTAATGATGGTTAATGATGGTTAATATATGGTTAATATATATGGTTAATATATGGTTGATATATGGTTAATGATGGTTAATAATAACCTGGTTGGTGGTGCAATAACCATCTTGAAAAATATGAGTTCGTCAATGAGAAGGATTATCCCATATATCATGGAAAATAAAAAATGGTTGAAACCACCATCCAGTTATGTAATGTTTACGGGGAAAACCCATTGGAATGGTATATGATGTATTATTATGTAATGTTGGCAAAACAATATCATAAACCATCCCCAATTTCAACATGTTAATAGGTGGTACAAACAATTCCCAAATGGGTGGTCTATGACATTGTTTGACCCCCATAACCGGGATTTTATGGGCATTGAACAGGGATTTGAATGGGATTTATCCCATAGGATAATAGGATAATCCTTTAGTGATGTTTTTTTGGGACTTCCGTAGGGATTATGATAGGGATATAGAATGGGGACGAATCATCTATAAATGGAATGGGATTTTCAAGCGATTTTCAGCATCAAAAAATTGAAAAAATGCTGGTGGGATGTTACTATGAATAATTGGTTCACCCACGGATCGAAAGTAGATTATATCCCTGGTTGTGTTAGTCGGATAAGTAGGGCTAATCCACTTGCAACTGGGGTTACAACCTACTTACTTACTAAGTGTGATGAATCACCAAGTATATTTGGGTCGTGGTATATGGGTTCTGGATGGTTCTGCTCATTGGCATGAGATTGGGAATCCTTACATGGCAGTGTGTCAAAACCTTGTGCCCCTGGTGAACCCCAAAATAGCTGGTAAATGGATGTTCATCCCACTAAAAATGGTATTAATAGGTATTGATCCATACCCACATCTGGATAAAAATTGTCCCACTTTTCATGGTGCACGTCATGTTTTCCAACTGACTACGGCACATGCTTCTTTTGGATATCACGAAGGGAACATCTACAGGAAACGACGTGGTTTTTGGCAAGACCCCTCTAAAAACATCCCTTCAGCCTGAGGATCTTCAGAAAGATTGCGAAGGTGTTACTAAGCTCAAAAGCTGGCAGCTGGCCTGACCTTTATAACTTATATCTATAATTTTCGTTCAATTCCATCTGGTTGGTGGTTTCAACCCCCTTGAAAAATATGAGTCAGATTGGATCATCATCCCAACTATATGGAAAAATAATCCAAATGTTCCAAACCACCAACCAGCCATGTTCATCCTCAAAGCTGGGATTTCAGTTCTACTTTCTCATCGTCGTCCCTAAAGACGTTTTTGCAGTCAAGTTTCGGGTTTTTTTTAAATTGGGATGTTTGCCGATCCTTTCTGCCCTCATGCCCATTTTCCACCCAAAAAACTGCTCATTTCGAAATTACCCTCTGGTAAACGTTTACATAACGATTGAAAATTGCCATAGAAATAGTTGATTTACCCATTAAAAATAGTTAAATAGAGATTTTACCCATTGATTTACCCATTAAAAATAGAGATTTTCCATAGCTTTTTCTACCTTTACCAGAGGCTATGAAGACTCACATGGGAGCCGTCCATTGAGTTCAAATATTGACCAAAAAAAAAGCGGATTTTCCAGGTCGCTATTGCAACTGACCAGAGAAAAAAGCCTAATATATCCCATGAAATCTCATTGAAAATCCCATGAAAAATATGAAAAAAACCATAAAAAATATGAAAAATCCCATCAAAAATCCTCATTTCTTGATGGTTTTGACTGCCCCCCCTTTCTTCGGCCTGGAGCGGTTGCACTTCCGCACCAGTTCGTCCAGGATCCCGCAGGTGGAATCCAGGGACGTCCGCGCCGAGCTGTTGCCTTGGGCAATCCGAGTCATTTCATGTGGGAAATCCTATGAAAGGCATTATAACATGAGATCATGAGATGGGATAAGTGACAAAAAATATATGACTTAATTAATAACATATTAAATAGATTTAAATAGGACCTATCCTGAAAAATCATCCTATAGTCCTCAAATCCCTATGTACACATTCCTATTTTTTGGGGGTTATCCGATAAGGGAGACATCCCATGATTCAAACCCCATGAAACATGAACGATGAAAGATCTGGAATCTTTACGAAGCTGGAGCTTTTACATATTCCAAAACGACATATGATAGAAATATGATAGAAATCCAGGTTGTCTTGGGGGGACCTAAAATATGATTGAAGATGTGGAATCTCTATGAAAAAGCTGGAGATGAAATCCAAGTGGAAAGTCTATTGAATGGAAACTTGGAATTTTGGAGGTTCAGGTCAAACATTCATAGATTCTCATCTCAATGTTGGACTCAAAATGGGTCAACGCCACGGATTCTTGGCCCAATGTAGCTCGTAGGTCTGAACACGACTTCTTTCTCGAACAAGCTTGGTTGAATGAGTAGTCAATCTTGTACAATCCAAATAGCGGTGTTTGCAGCTGACAATGTATGTCTATTAAAATGGCTAACATTGATGAAATCATCTAACACCATTTTCAGTGGCCAGAGACTACAGGTTATGGATCGATTGTGTAATTTAAAATTTATCTCACCATGTTTTTGCTGACACCCCAGGCGGTATTAAAACAATTCACCAAGATGAAATGGTCATCCATAGTGATGAAGTTCACCACCAGCATCACTATTCATAGTAACCATTAATCATTAACAACCATTCATAACCATTAACAACCATTGATAACCATTCATAGCCATTAATAACTAATCATTCATAATCATTAATAGCCATTGTATAATAGCCATTAATAGCCAGTGGCTATTCACTAGTCATCATTAACCGGTGGTTGTTTTTATCGTGATAGCCATCCCCAGGGAGAATGCCCCAGTCATGGACATGTGGGATTCACGGATTCACCTGTCATGTTCACCATCCCCAAACGAAAAATGGGGGGAAAATAATCATCCCATTGATGTTCGGTAAAAATGGGGCATCCTATTTATCTTAGGTATAATTTTTTGTGAATTATGTTAGGTTTAGAAATTGTGAACCACGTTTTTTCATGATTTACATCCACCGGTTCAACAATTTATTAAAGTCACTAAACATTATTTGGATATGTTGATGGCTTATGATGCATATTCTGTTGGAATTGGCGTAGCAGTTTATCATACATATCTTCCACATGCTTATTGCTGTTTATTGGTTAAAAACAATAACCTTGGTGCTTAAATCTCAAAGCTGGTGAAATCCCAATGCTTGGTGAAATGCATGCATGATCTTTGATCATTTTTCACAAAAAGCCCTATGTTTGATGGTTGAATCCCTATTTGAGTGGTGGTCACTGAGTCAACTCACCATCATCTTTGATGCTGAAACGAAATTGACGAAATCCCCCCTAAAATTGCGACGAAACCTCTGGCCCTCGCTGCGACCTAGGAACCCAGGATGCTGCGGATCAACGCGATGCGGACGGGTTTGATATCCTGGCTCCGCGTGGCGGCTAGCTAGCCGTTGTTGCTAGAAGGGGGATACCAAGCATAAAATAGCTTTGGAAAACCATCATAAATGGAGGTTTCTAGCTGGGAAAATCATATGTAAATGAGCCATTGTCCATGGCTATGTTAAATAACCAGAGGGTACATTTATGATAATCCAGCAATAGCTATCATACCAAATGTTGGTTTATAAAAAAAAATCCCGTAACCAACCCTTTGGGGTCCTTTGACATTGATGCTCCAAATGAAGTTCATGTGATAGACCCGGTGTCATAAACCATCCAGAAGTTTGAGGTATATATCATTGGATGTACCCCGTGTTTAGGATGATGCCCCTGTCATGGTTGGGAAATTGGATGGCTTATGGCATTGGGTTTACCACATGATTTTGAAAGTATGGCCATGTCTGACAGGCTTAAAGCCAAAGCTCGTCCAATTCGTTGTCCAAGGGGAATTGTTGGGAATATCCAATCATATCCCATTTGCATGTCTGACATTTTGTTGGAAAATCAGCTTCAGGAAATCTATCAAATGGACAAGCGAAATCACACAAAAAAAAATGCTGGGTATGAACCACTCGCAAACACTGATTGGGAACTGAAGATCTAGATCCTTTTAGGTGATACCCTCTGGTAATTTAACATAACTATGGAAAAATCACATTGTTTAATGGGAAAAATTCACGATTTCTATGGCACGTTTCAATAGTTATGTTAGTTTACCAGTGGGTAAATCAATGTTGCTTCATGGCCATTGGTTCGGCAGAGATTTCGCCAATCCTTTTGAAATCTTGCATCAAAAATAGCTCCATTGTACCCTCTGGTAACTTAACATAGCTATTGAAAATGGCCCATAGAAATAGTGGATGTACCCATTGAAAATGGTGATTTTCCATAGTTATGTAAACGTTTACCAGAGGGTAGCCGAAAAAAGGAAGGGCTGGACTGGCCCATTCTCCACTCATTAGATCTGATGGGTCTGTACACCCAACCAGACCCGTCTGAACCGCCTCGATTTGAGCGCTTTCAGGAATGGGCACATTGGGATACCTAAGCTTTTCGGCCGGCTTGCTCCAAAAAGCGGGTCACTTTTTATGTTCATCCCAGAAATCCTACCCGGCCTGGTAATTTAACAATATTTAACATAGCTATTGAAAATGGCCCAGTCGAAAGAGTTGATTTACCCAGCTATAAAATGGTGATTTTCAACAGTTATGCTAGTTTTTACCAGAGATCCTAAGTGGCTAACCATACGAAACCCAGCTACCTGCATGGGATATGTCCAAGTTATACAACATCCGCGTCTCGGCAGCGACAGGTTGACCCCACTCAACTCAATGGAATGTCATTGGTTTATTTTCTAGTGGTGAATTGATACAATAAAATGGATATACCACTTTAATACAATGGATATCGCAATTTTTACTATTCAATGGATTGTCATTACTTCATATTAATTATATTGTCCATGTGAATGATATCTATGATAATGTCACAACATCATTGGGTCATTCTGCGACATGTATGATGTCTGGGGCTGTCCCGTCTTATCTTCTTTGATTTTATTGCTGTCCAATATACAATCCAACGCTTCTGTTGTTTTAGGCGAACAACTCATGTGTGCTTTTGGGACGTGTTTGAACCGTCCGAAGTTATGGGATTGGAACCTGTAAAGCCCTGAAAAAAAAAGGCACACACTGCATTGAGTCTCATCAAATTTTCATGTTCTCCCCCATATGATAATGAAGGCTTGACTATGGAAGACGTTCTTTATGTGTATACCCTCTGGTAATTTCACATAGCTATTGAAAATGGCCATTTATAGTGGATTTACCTATTCAAAATGGTGATTTTCCATAGTTATGTTAGTTTACCAGAGGGTATATATATATCTTGATGTTCCATTTTCCAGGTGGATGAACATGAAACAAAACGCTGGAAGTGTCATTTTCAATTGCCTCCAATCCCCCTGAAGGTCCGACTTTTTTGAATCCCCCAGTCAAAAAAACCACGGGTTTCTGGGTGAAAACGGCTTCCCCTAACACCAGGCCCAAGGGCTGTGATGGGATGCCATGTTTGATGGCGTTCACCACCGGAATCCACAGAGGATTCACAGCCTGCACGGTTTTGGAATGGAAATGCCATAGGTTTTTTTCCCCGTTGGACAGGGGAAAAGCCATAAACCATCATAAACTATCATGAACCATGATAAACCATCATAAATCTTGGAAATACAAAGCCATAAACCATCAGGAACCAACCGTTCCTGAGAGCAATAAAAACCTTGATGGCTTTAGCATTCCGGTTGAGCATTAGTGCTTCCCAAGTCCGCAAAATGGTGAATTTCTTGGGAAGAAACTGCCAACTTTACTGAACCTTCTCTGAAACATTTATGCATTGGTCAAGTTTCAAATGCCTGGGAAACAACCAAGGGACTTCTACCCCAATGGACTTCTACCCTCTGGTAATGAATCACCGTTTGCTATGGAAAATGCTCCATTTAGCTCGATAATTTACCTCTAAAAGAATAGGTATACCATCCCAGAAATCTGGGTCAAAAATGAGTGCCATAGCCAGGAGATCTGGTGGAGAGCAACGGAACCCCCATCTTTTTCCACACTTCGGTGGGCCACTGAAGTGGGTTCCCTTAGAATCTAATATCTAGTAATCAAATTAATCCAGATTTGTTGGATTTTAGTTACCCTCTATATTTTCCTGTATATGTTTTTTCCTTGATAATATTCATGTGATGGTTTGTGGTTCAGCGGCCAGCATCTCATTGCTAGCTTCGAAAGGGATCATCCCGCCAGCGCTTGAGGGCTTGATGTGTGTGGCACAGCCTACATGGTTTTTCAAGACTTCCCTTCTTTGGATTATCATATACAATCCAACCATCAATCAGATACTATAACTTCCTATTTCATAACCAATAAAATTCATTAAACCATGATTTTTACATATTTAGAATATATCACCCATCTCTTTGATACCCTCTGGTAAACTAACATAACTATGGAAAATCACCATTTTTAATGGGAAAATCCACTATAAATAGCCATTTTCAATAGCTATTTTGACATAACCAGAGGGTATTTCAAATCTCTGATTTCGCCCAGTCGATGATTGAGTTCCGCTACGCCTTCTGCTCGGCCAAGCTTCTGCGCGGTGGAGGAACACTGCGGCGCGCTGAGCTGAGCTCGGCCGGCCATTTTTTGTCCAAAAAAACCATGCTTCACCAGTGGAAAATGGTGATTAATGGTGATTAATGGGGGTTATTAATGGCTAATAGTGAATTAATGGTGATTACCCGGCCTGGTAATGACTAAGGTTTTTTGAAGCCATGGCCATAGAATAGAAATAGTTGATGACTACCCAGCTATAAAATGGTGATTGTCCACAGTTATGTTAGTTTGCCAGAGGGTCATACCTTATGGAGGTTTCCTAAGTCATGGGGGGTACCCCAAATCATCCAGTTCAGTAGGCGTTTGCACCATTCATCTTGGTCGATTGGATCAACCCTTCTAGGATGATCGTCAGTAACGATTGTCAGATTGACTGGTCAGTCGCATTTCTATCGGACCCTGGGGGACCGGGGGACCCAAAGAAAGTTGTTTTTTGGTCATATACCAGAAATATGGAGATAAAACATATGAAATGGTCATATAACCAACTCAGTTGGTGGCAAAAATGAAGAAACTCTTTCGGGTAAGTGCCACACGCCGCGTGCCAAGAACTACCATAGTCAAGATTCAGCGTTCACAAGATCATCATTTGTGGAGTAGATGCTGGTGCCCACGTACCGTAAACAAACATAGCTATTGAAAATGGCCATTTATAGTTGATTTAACCATTAAAAATTGTAATTTTCCATAGTTATGTAAACGTTTACCAGAGGGTAACGAGAACAGTTAGGTATGTGGATGGTGCTACAATGGGAGCATAATCACCAACGACTTGACATATGGGACGTGTGTCAAGCCAATTTTGCTCTGAGGAACCGCAAATTCAGTGGATTCTTCACCACTCCGTTTTGGGATATCAAATGCATCCGAATGTTTACTACAATGTGGGGCCCCCAAGATAGCTAAGTTCCTTTATAACTCCAATAACTATGGTTTATGGTACTTATAACTATAGTTAATGGGGTTTATAAACCAACTTATAACTGGGGGGCCCCACATTGTATCAACCATCCAAAAAAGGGCAAGCTTATCCCAATTGTGGTTGGATGTGTCCCGGTTTTTGCCACTTGGAACCATCATTAAAAGCATCCAAGTCTGGCATCAATCTTCTGCCTGAACTCTTTGGTGATAGCAGGAGGTGGTTCCTAAGTTCTCGTATGTCTGGAAATAAGGTACCATTCCATCCACTGGAAAATGATCACGTCCCCGATTGAATGACCATAGGGGGCCCCCTAGACATCCCCGAATCCATTCCTATTCATTGGCTACAGTAAATCCTTCTTTGATGGCAAAGTCCCATTTAACATCATTTAACCCTATATTTCCCCGGCTAAATCACCTGGGACCTGGTGCTTCCCCATGGTTCCCCTAGCCCGATCATCTTCAAATCTACTCCTTACCGATCGCCCTTGCCTCTGTTGCTTCAGCAAATTTGCCTGTGAGATGAAGGGCTTCCTGAGCCGGCTGAACGATTGGCTGGGCTTCGGGAGAAATGGAAAAATACAAACTGGGATGATGATGCTGGGATTATGATTTGTGTTTATGATTTATGAAAAAGATATTTACTTTTATAATGATAATGATAAGGATGAAAAACATAATGATAATGATACTGATGATGATTCTTTTGTATTATGATAATGATATGTTTACGTTGATTCTTTTGAATATCATTGTTCTGTTATCATCATTATCATTATCAATATGGTTCTCATCATTTTGGCTATCATTATCTACTATTACAGGCTATTGGTTTCATTATTTCTATGGTTTTGATGATGTTGTTGTTGCCTGTTGCCTGTTCTTGCGGGTATCCTGCCTGCAAGTGGCTTACACGAATAATCTAAACTAGGTCACAAAGTGAGATAATCTTTCAAGTAGCTCCTTACGATTCTTGAAGCAGAAACAAAAGACCGGTGTATCCACCGGTGAGATATTTCAGATACCCTCTGGCAAACTAACATAGCTATAGAAAATCCACCCATTTTTACTAGGTAAACCGGCAATGTTCAATGGCTATGTTAGTTTACCAGAGGGTATATATGAGTTTATAAGTTCATAGTATAAAGTGATGTAATCATACAAGTAGTAATCATAATCCTCAAGCACAAATCTGCAGCATCCGTTTCCCGATTGCCCTTCACCCACCCTAGAGTTGCCTTGCCGGGAAAAAAAAAAAACGTGTCGTTTCGCCCGAGGCTCTTGGTGTTGGTCAACTCCAAGATCATCTTCCATCCGTGGCTCTCTCGCCGACAGGCCTGGCCCATTGACCCACGAGATCCCCTGACAAGAGATCCCCTGGTGAATCACCAGAAAATCCCCCGGAAATTGTCCCATGAAAAAACCTCCCTGGAATATCCCATGTCCCATACTTAAATATCCCATGAATGTGTAAATATAAGATGACCCATCGACTTACTAACCAGGGTTCTTCACCACAAAAACTACATCCTCATTCAACATAACCCAACTGTTGGAGAGATAATATGATGTCATGTCCAACAAATACATATTTTGGTGATCTTCAAAATGTTCAAAATGGAACGTTTGCCAATCCATGTACTATACCCCGTAATACTGTCAATTCTCTGTCTGGACAACAGCAATTCACCTACCTTGACACATTCACTCATCTTGCGGTGGTTGCCCTCAAACAAATCATCGTTTCTGGACGTCATATTCTCATCCAATTTTGTATCAGCTATATCCCAATAAAAATTTATGGTTCCCTTCCCTATGAAATGATAATATATGATAATCATCCATCAACCATCATTTATCAACTTGTAGTTGTATAATGTTGTATATTATTAATTCTTAAGAGTTATGCTCTATCGGGTGCCTGGGGACCCTAAAACTGGGTACGACTTGGGCGTCGGTACGGGGACGTACGGTGGGTACGTACCGTGGGTACGTACCGTGGGTACGGGTACGATGCGGGTACGGTGCGGGTACGGTACGGGTACGGTACGTGGGTATGGTCCGTAGGTACGGCGTACTGGTACAGTGTACCCACCGTACCTAATTTCAGAAAATGTGGTGCTATTTCCAAAATGTGCTGCTATTAGCGCCACATTTTGGAAATAGCACCACATTTTCTGAAAACAGGTACGGTGGGTACACTGTACCAGTACGCCGTACCCACGGACCGTACCCACGTACCGTACCCACGTACCGTACCCACGTACCGTACCCGTACCCAAAAGCACGTACCTACATACCGTACCCATACCCAAAAGCACGTACCTACGTACCGTACCGTACCTAACCCCCCCCTAGGTATGTACACCGTACCCCCCCGTGATGCTCAGATAGAAAACCTTGATTTCATAACTCTTAAAAATTAATAAGTTGTATAGATGATTAAACCCATATCAAAATATGATTCACTTCCCATGTTTTTCATGGTTCAAAGCCCACAGGGGATTCCTCCCGCCCAGGCCGCAGGGGCCCCACGCTTTTGGCGTTAAATTCTTGACCGAAAGATCGTACGATACAATCTATGAAAGAAATATCCAAGAAATATCAAGAAATGATCCGAAAGTCATTCGTGTTATCAGTGTTATCCTTTCCGAACGTCATGCCTAAACCATTTTTGGAAACATGTTTCGAAACATTTTCCATGGGTCATTGAATGTCCCCATTTTTCACATCACCCAACCATTAGGTATATGGTCAACCAAATGGCTACTATAAGGTGATGTCCAATATTCCCAAAATGGGACAGTTACCAACCCCTGTTTTCAGCTCGGATGACCCTGACGTTTTTCCCATAAAAATCGCCTCGCTGTCCTCGTCCTCGTCCTCGCAGCGCGGCTGGGCGGCCTCGCAGCAGCGCTCGGTGAGTTGTTTTTGGTTTCGCTGACCAAGGGCAAAAAGTCCCCAATTTGTGAGTCATCCATAGTTATCTGAGATAAACTACAGTAACTGAGATATGTTTATGGGATCTTAACTACTTGATGTTCTTTCTGGGATTTTACGAATGGGAATTACCTGCCTGTAAACTAACAGTGTGCTATTGTATAGATGGACCATGTCGTTCAATGACAAATCCCTGAGGCCGCATTGTCGTGGGATTCCGCCCAAACAGGCCAAACAGGCACCATTTCTGGTGGTCGTTGGAGGTCGGGGCTGGGGGAATTGCGCATTCCCAGGTTTGATTGCCTGGCTGAGGATGCTCCATGATGCTCCAGTTCTGTTGCTATTTCATGAAAATATCACCATGAATTTGGGATGCTATCCCATGATCTTCCCATTATACCTTGTTAAATCTATACATTTCTTGATGAAATCCTTTTTTGATATTTGAATCCTCATTCTTGATCGATTCCATCCCCACTGTTGGAGAATTTTCTCCACTCTTCCCTTGGGTCATTTTCACAGATCACAGCTTCAAAACCCGAAATGGCATCCTCTCCACTACACCAAGTACTGGTGGCAACGGTGAAAAAGTATGGTCCATTGGGACCCAAAAAATGCTTGGAATCTGACGAAATCTGGACCAAAAACCTTCGCAGGCTCGGTGAAAAAAACGCACCGCACCTCTTTGGGAATGATGAGGCCTGAACCTCCCAGGAAGGTATGATTCGCAGGCATGTCCGCATACCTTTGCGATAGGGAGCCAGGGGAGCTGGGAGCTGGGCGTCTTGGATCTTTCACGGCTTCAAAGATGGGGACTGGCCATGAATAACAAATGGTTAACCATGCGTAACAATGCTTAAGGATGCTTAATGATGGTTGATGGATGGCTCGGAATCGCCATCCAAGGCCTAGACTATTTGTGCCATGGTCATCCCACAAGGCGATTCCTGGGATTTACCCAGTGGAATTCCATGGTTTTCCCATCCCTCAATTCAATGGGCAGTTATCCAAGTTTTCACCATGGCATATCATCCTGGCTCATAAGTTCCAGGTCCTTCTGGCTTCAGAATCTTCAGATCATTACTACAGATGTTCATTCTGCACCGTTGGAGAAAGCCGTTACCGTTTCCAACGGTGACTTCAAATTCCCATTTGCTGCGGTTGTATTGGGAGATCTCCTTATGTTTGGTGGGTAAAAATGGTTGGTAAAAACTGTCCTATGTCTCCAATGCTTGCGCGTGAAATGGCTGAGAAACGAAGCGACTCAGCATACCCCAAGTCACCCCAAGTCGCTGGGATCATCATTGAGGGTCTCCCATTTTAAGAAAGCCTGAACTCCCCATTCTGCTGCTTAAAATTCCAATTTGGATTGGTTACGGTAAGACATCAACATCATTTCTGGGGTGAAATTCATATTTTTCTTGGCTAAATCACCCTGGGTTTTTCCATGGTTAAATCACCATTTGCCACTTAGCCTTTCCGGATGGTTTGACGGAAAGTTGCATGATGATGAGGAAATGGGATAATCACAATCCCATCATCATTTTTTGTTCTCTAACAATGGATTTGAATCAATGGTTCAATAAGTCATTAGATAAATTTCACTATGGGATTGTTCATCACAATTCATCACCATTGATTTTTCATAACTTTAGACACAATAAGGAGATCCAATTCACCAGAAAGGATCACAAAAATTCGGATCCAATTTTCCCACATCACCATCCAAGCCATGGCAGCATGGCTTTATGGGTTGGGAATGTCTACCATCCCCCAATTTTGGTAGGTGAAAATGGCGGGTGAATCCAACATTAATATACATTAATGATATTAGAAAACTCACTATAGTTGGAAACTAACATTTATGGGATATGAATGAGAACTAATGCGATATAGCATGAATTTCAACCGTTTTCCACATCCCGTTTCCACCGTGCGTTGAAACAACGAGCCACAGAATTTCGGAGCAGTGCTGGGAATACACCGACACCAAACCGCTCCTGACCTGCAAGGGAAATCAACCGGTGCCATCACTGGGTGAAGCATGATGAAACATGGGATTTGAAGTCAACTGTACTGAAGTCAACGATGTGTATATATATATATGGGATATGTAGTGGGATATGTATATAGTATATAACCAACTATAGGGATCTATAGGGATTTAATGGACTTCATGGATTGAATGGCAATACGATGCGAACATCGTGAGAATATAATTACGGTAATTGCGCATATATTGATTAAAAAATATATATATATTAGAAACATTGGGATTTTGATGGGGTACTGATAGGGATGATAATCGGATGATATAAATAATCAACTACAAAAACTCAAAAGTTGGATGAAATGCCAACTGTTAATATTCTGATGGCACTGTGTTGGACCTTGGTCCTCCCGCCCGCTTTTTGCTCACCCCTGGTTGACTAAGGACGTGCTCCCAGTGATAGCATCTGCTACTAAATTTGAAATTACCCCCTAATGATCACCAGCCCAAGGGGGGTTTTATAGATTCTAATCGTTTCTTATCCAGGGTAAACATGATTTCTCAAAATGATGGATGAAAAAGCACCTTTTGAAGATTGTTGTGCTCAAAAATCATGGATCCTCAACTAAAAAGTAATAAACATACCTAAAAAATAATACATCAGTAGATCAATGACCAGACTTTGGGTGAGATCACCAAGATTCCCAAGCTTCACAACTCCCAGTTCCTGGGCCGCCTCCATGGGAGCAGTTCGCAAAATCTGAGAGGTGTACCAGAGTTTGATGGCCCCAGCTGGCCGAATGCACCTCGGCGTTGAACTGTTGAATGATGTCAACAGCAGGTCGTGGTTCTAATAGGGGAAACATCATGAGTCAATGAATGAAATGTATGGTAAAAATTGGAAAAATTGGGAAACAAATAAGTTTCGGTGGTATCCCCAACAGCCGCAACGTTTTATTTTTACAAGTCTTTCTGAAGCATGCTGCGAAGAAGCCAAGCGCTGGAAACACCTCAGATGGGTTTCCGTGAATTAAATGGCCGCAAATCCTCTTGAACCTGACCTAGCTCTGCACCAAAGCCTCCCAGACCTGGAACCTTCTCCGGAACCTTCTCCGGAACCCTGTTGAACGTGACCTGGCTCTGCACCAAAGAACCTGGTTGAACCTGACCCGGCGCCTGCACCAGTGCACACCGGAGCTATTCTGGGCTGAAGACCCCATTAGCTTACGCTGGGGAAAAACAAATCAGGTTTTGAAAAGTATCTTCTCCACAGATCTGAGGGGCATCCATCAACAAAACTCAGTATTTCCAGTGGGAAGCGTGTGATGTGGCTGGGGAAAAGGGTCATTTTAGCCATGGGTCAAAAATCCCCGAAGATGAAAACAGTGTGCTCATTTTACCAAAAAATTACCCGCATGGATATATGTATGATATTATATATATATACATTTATTTATAATATATATATATATTATGATATATTATGCATATATATATATAATGTATATATATACAGTATAATGTATGTATGTATGTATATATATATAGGCAGTGAGCCATTTTTCAGGGGAGTCAAAATCCTTCCAAGAGTTGCACCAGCGCTGAGTTCAGTGAGGTCATCTGTTTTTTTTTTGGGCCGTGGGTCATCTGTTCAAAGACCACCAGTCACCACAACAGAGTTGGCCTGAAATCATCTGACCCAAAGGGGGCAGAATCATCCCAGGTTTTATGATCTTCATACAGATACACATATACAGAGTATATACAGATTGTATACATCATGAGACATTCATACATCCCGATCACCGGGTGTTCTCTACTGACATGAAACACACATTATTGATTGGGGGCTCTTCCTGCAAAGCTGTACAAGTACTTCCTCAACACTCGGCTGCAACTCACCCTTCGGTAGGACTACTCGAAGACGGTGCACATTCACCTTAAATGCGTTCGCAATGGCTGCGCGAAAGTTCATGACAAGGTGACGTCTTTGAAGCTTTACATCCAGGCTTTCCCCAGCCAACCCTCTGCTGCATCTCAGAATGATGGCAGACTTCTCCTCAATTACTTCTTGTACGTGCACAATAATATCTCCGGAGGAGAATGTCGGATCGCACACATAGCTTTTCCTAGGCTCGGGAGGTGAAATGTCGCATTGTCCAAAGCTGTTGTCGCCGCAAGTCACAACCATGCCATCACTGCGAAGAAGCACGGAGTGGTAGTCACCTGCAGAAACCTGTGGAGGCTGCCGAACCATGACCAAACTCCAAAAAGAACTGGCCGGCTCACAAGGAGGAATCATGCCAGAGACTTGGAATTTGGAATCATCTGTAAAATATGAGTCACTGTCTACAGTACGAAGTAGGAAATGGGAAATTCGAAAAAACATACAAAGAAGGGATGCTCATCATCCATGAACATTGAAATGATATCATCCACGATTGGACTATACTCTTCGTGCATTGGCAGCATTGGGTCCCAAAACACAAGATATCAGTCGTCTATTTTTTTCGGAGCGCCACTCACCTCGGTGTATGAAAGTCCCGATCCTTCATCCAACGGAGGAATTTGGCATTGACCACAGCCATTGCTGCCACAAGCAACAACTCGGCCATCACTTCGCAAAAGTAGTGTATGAAGCCCACCCGCAGAAACCTGCTGCTGATCCACCCTGCAAATTTTTGAGTGGGACATTCGTGGGGATCATGATATCAGCGAATCATTCCGGTTGTCAGGGCTGGGCACCAAAAAAACACAAGAAACATCAACAAACCAGCCTGGGTGTATAAAACTCCTTCCTCCAAAGCTGGAATCTGACACTGGCCATGATCATCATACCCAAAATTACTCAATGCCTGAGCCTTGCCAGACCTGTGGAGGACAAGCATATGATGCCCACCTGCAGACACCTGTTTGCATGAAGTGATACTTCTGGAACACGCATCTTCGCAGTTAGGAACGAAGACCTGCACGGTCCAATAAGCACAACGATCCGTTTGTCCGACTCGTAACACTTCTCCATCGCTGGTGAGAAGCATGGTGTAATCGGGGCCTGCAGAAACCTGAACATATGAGTTGCCCTCCTTTGAAGCTGGAATGTTGCACTGTCCAAAGCTATTATCTCCACGGACAACAGCAGAGCCATCACTTCGAAGAAGCACTGTATGGTGCTCTCCTGCTGAAACCTGGATATATGAGATCCCCTCCTTCAAGGGCGGAACGTTGCATTGTCCATGCGAGTTGCTTCCGCAAAGGACAACCTGACCATCGCTTCGAAGAAGAGCAGTATGAGCCCTGCCTGCAGAAGCCTGGGTGTATGTCAATCCTTCACTGAGGGGTGGAATGCTGCATTGTCCAAACGTATTCGTTCCGCAGGCAACGGCGCTGCCATCACTTTGGAGGAGTATTGTGTGACACCTGCCTGCAGAAACCATGGCGAAAGGATGAACACAAAGTGAGAAAAAGATTCTGCTTCTAGGCGTTTGTGGCAAGAAAAACTTGTTCATGGTTCTTTGGAAACCTCCTTGCATGGTTGTGACACATTGGGAAGCCGGAATCGCTGTCTATACCTTGCTAACCGCTGCCACCCCTTGCTCGGATATTGCTGGTTGGATCTTGGCCTTTGTTGATCATCTTATCATTCTTGTTCTGAATATATTTGTGTCTATGTCAATTTAATGAACTCTAGTGCTTTGTTAATGATGAAAGCGCCAGCTGTCTGTTGTTCATGGCTAAGTTTGGATTCCACTATTTAGGTTTGGCCAGTGCTTGAACCAAGAGCTTTTCTGCTGACACTAGTATGAATCCGCTCTGAAAAGGTATGACAGGTCCACCTTGCCAGATCTCCGGCTGCACCATTGGCAGAGGTTTAAATAGCTCCCTTACAAGGATTGGTATTCTAAGATGGATGATCGGATGATCATATTTTGGTGATGTGGATCAAGAACCGCAGAACCGCAGCCTTTTCACCGTGACGGTCATTTACCAAATGGTGATGTCCAACCACCAACGGTTGCGGTAGCTGGTTGCCACGGGACGTGGCCTGTCTACCCTGTACTTTGTGACATAGCGGGAAATGGATGAAAATGGCCCATTTATAGATGAGTTGCCTATTGAACTTGGTGATTTTCTACAGCTATGTTGGTTTACTGGAGGGTAATTCATACCTCGCACATCTAGAAGTTGTTTCGGCAGCTACTGAATGCTATTGATATGGCGGTCGCGGGCCATGCCATGGGACTTTGCAATTGAAAGATTTGGGATCCAGTCCCAAGTGGGAAAATGGATCATTGTAAGTCAATGGACCACATGTTCGGTGTTGATTTCCAATAAATGGAGCCAGTTTTTAAGTTTAATCACGGTTCGTTTGGAGCCCATTTAGGGTTGGTTTAGGGTCTATTTAAGGTTGGTTTAGAGTTTGCTTTGAGTTTCTAATAGGTTTTAATCGATTCAGTGTTTTGTTATTAATTATAGGGCTCTGCTGTTTGTTAACTTTCTTTGTTTCGGGTAGCGAGAATATGTTCGAACGGTGGTCTTGCCACTTTCTTGGGTACTGTAAGCGTAAAAACGGAGCAGAAGGGGTGTCATTGTGGGGAAGGGCGCAGCACCGCTCCCCAAAAGAAAACACGAGCATCTGTTCTTTGGCATGGTTGTCTCCCTGTTTCGCTGTGTGATGTTGGATTTCGTCTCTCTTTGCATTTTTTAGTATAAAGACATGCGTATAGCATGTGTTTTTGCGCTGCTGTTTGCACAATGCTTGCAGCATGTACAACCCCGTAAGATAACCATCATCAGCAGTAGCCGTTAGACAACCATCATTTATCAAACATATAGCCATTTGTTTACTGATTTGGGGCTGTCCCAAAAAGAAACATGCATCGTCGTCCCTACAAAAAGCCTGGTTAGATCCCATGTATGCTGAAATGCCATTTGTCCATGATTAAATCCATTGTTTCACTTGAACCTCCGCATCTTTGCTGGTTAAATCACCATTTTGCCAAATGTTCATCCCAAGCTTTCACGAGTTTTCCATCCTATGTTCATCTCTACCCCTATGAAATCCCTTGAACTCCTGGTGATATCCCAGCTTTTGTTAAGACCCCCATACTTTTGATGCTTGGAAAAACCACCGGCTGCGTTTGGGTTTGCTCGGGCACTGCTTAAGACGGCAGGTGCCATCTTGGAAGGTCCTGAGGCCGGGCCACAGGATGTGAGGCAGACCTGGTTCGGATAGATAGATGGACTATCTAATTGTATATGCATCCGGGATGTATCGAGTTAGTTGAAATAGTATATCCATAAGTCCATAAGTTGTGTATATACATGTGTATACATATATATTTATGTATTTATTGTTAAATGTTGTTATCCAGTTACTAAGTGGGATGCGCATTTAAGGACTTGGCTGTGCGGGGCCCGGGAATCGTAGGTGACAACTGGCTAGTGGTTCGCATGCCAAGTAGGAATGAAAATGAGATACATAGACATGTATGCATAGTATCAGAAACCATCAACCAAATAATCGTGATCGGTTTCCTCAAGTATGATTTGGTATATTTTAAAATCATTTGGTGTCCTATATTTGGTATGTAATTTATCCAAATAATCAATAGTCATGATGAGTAATTGGTATGCATACATGGAATATTGAGTATTTATTGTTTGGATTATTTACCAACTACTCATTATTATTATTGGTCAACCCCATTTAACATGGATTATTTACCAATTACTCATCCAAGTCCTGCGAAGTTCCCAGTCATGGCGGATTCTTTGGAATACATGGGGAATACTTAATATTGTACGAGCTAAAAAGATATATATGTATGAACTGGCCGACAACCTCCCCCTTGGAAAAGATTATATAGTGCTGTTTTAAGCCACATCCTCGGTTCAGCGATAATCTCCGTTTTTGAGGCAAGGATCAAGGTATTGAACTCTTCTGAGAGCATCTCCTTTTTGCAGGTCGTGAGGTTCACACCAAGCACCACCGGACCATCTGCGGCGGTAACGATGACGAGGCGATGACCAGACCAGGCCGTGGGTTGGGACGGTTTCAGAAACCATAAATCGTCATTGGGTTGGGATTGTTCCATGGGAATTCATGGGAAATTTAACTAACAAAGATTGGTGGATGTCAGGTACCCTCTGGTGATGTCAAAATAGCTATTGAAAATGGTGATTTAGTTCGTGAATGTTCCCATTAATAGCATGGTGATTTTCCATAGTTATGTAAACGTATACCAGAGGGTAACAAAATGGGAATATCATCAACTAAGAATTCATTGAATATTATTGGAACAAATGGGGTACTGATGACCCTGGAGAACTCCGCGAGTTGCTTCTACTGGTTATTGTGCTTGTGCGAGGTACGTACTAAGAAAGTAGTAAAATTAGTAAATGAATTTGTTCAAGAATAAGCTATAGTAACCCCCTTAACAAAAAAAAAAATTAAAGTAGTGAGATTCATCACTGTTCTACAGAAAAGTCGATTTTTGGGTGAACCAAAAAAAAAAACTCCATTCCTTGTCGCATTCCTGTTCCCATTTTTGGGGATATTCCAATTTGACCATTGGATAATTAGTTGACCATTTTTTGGACCATTAGTGATCCACATGATCCACATAATCCTGAAATTCTTTATCAAACATGACCCAAGTTAAGATATTCGGTTTTAGAAAAGCATTCACAAACCAGCATTGCTGCACCAGAGAAACCTAATAAAATTCATTTTACATAGTGTTTGAAAGAAAACACGCGACACGGGGAGTTATCTTGGCTTGTCCAAATTGCCAGTGTTCAGATCCTGGTGACTTGCGACTTGCAGCGGGTCGCCCGGGCGCCTTTGCAGGGCTCCACCCAGTTCAACAACTTCAAGGACCAAAGTTGGGCCTCCGGCGCACAGTCGCCGATGGTCCTGAGCAGTGAAGGCTGTGAAATGGGGGAGCCAAATGGAGGATTGATTTTTGGCATCTGCCACGTCTACGGAATCTACTGGATATTTTGGTACATGATTTGTTATCTTCTATAACCATCTACAAATCATCTATAATAATCTGTAAAATGGACCATTCTCCACATCTATGTTAGTTTACCCCAGGGTATCTTATAATTTCTGGCTCTTCTTCATGTTCTCAGTCAGTGCTAAGTCATGGTTCATCTCCGACTCCCCATGGATGCCGTTAAGGTCAAGCCATTGGGGCGGTCAAGTCCTGCACCATCTAAAGGATGGGATGTTTACCACCGTTTTCAACTGGTGATTCGGATTTCTGAACCATCCACAGTATCAACTTGGATGTGTATATACTTAATAAGACAATAAAATGCACTATAGTAGAGACTTATAGTGTGCTGTAATATACTTCTAACCATAATATGGGTTGATTTCAAAAAAACAAAATACAATGCAGTGTAATGCATCGTAATATAGTACAACATAAGACCATGTGATGTCTTACCAGTCATATTGTAATATATTCTGTTTAAAAAAACAATACATATATATATATATACGTATATATATATGAGCAATAGAGGGACAAAAATAACATATTCATCATATGAATGTGTACTTAAGTACAGTTAATAACTGTTACTGTTACAAAAATATTTCAGTTGGATACATAGAAACAATTTCTTGGATACTGAGATGCAACTCTACATTATCCAGTCCATGGTGGGGTATCTATAACCATTGCTGTTGGAGTTGATAAAACCCAGTGCTGTTGGATACACTATCAACTATACTGGGGTATCTATAACCATTATATGGCAGTGTGTCAAAACCTTGTACCCCTGGTGAACATCAAAATAGCTGGTAAATGGATGTTCATCCCACTAAAAATGGTATTAATAGGTATTGATCCATACCCATATAACCATACTATAGTTATCAATATCAACTCCATAGTGGTTAGTGCTGTTGGCTTCAATGCAACCAACTGACAGCCGCTCGTCGAAGCCGCTGGTCCAAACGAAGCCAGGGAAGTGACCCTGGGGTCGGTCCGGGTCGTCGTAGTCGTAGTTCGAGAAGTCTGCGCACGTGGCGCAAACGTGTTGCTGGGAGGCCATCATTCAAAATGCTTCAGGTGGTTAATATACCTCAATAATATACCTCAAAATGCCAGATTTTAGTTTTCTGGCTTCACAATGGTTAATATACCTCAATAAAGCCATGTGGACTACAATATTCGGTTTTCTTACCATGAAAAAAAGTGAAAATTATTGGAATATGACAGGATCTGAATAGTATAATAGCAATACAAAGTGGTGCCTCCCCAGTTACGTTTGCTGGTTTGTTTGCAACCATACAACTGGAGTGATGAACCATTGTCAACCCCACGTTGCAAACCAACTTATCTATCATTTGGGTGGCATTTCCTGTGTTCACAAGGTCTCTGAACCCCAACACCTTGTGAAGAGCTTATCGCAATTAAAGACTCCCAATACGACATTTTTGTAGGGTGATCCTTAGGACCTCTGCTTCAGGATCTGATGAAGAGTTGAGTCATTTTTCGCCTATCAACGTTCACATTGGGGTGTCAAAATACCAAGATGATCCAAGATGGCTATGCGATAAGGTGGAAAAAAGAGGTCGGACAGAGCCTACAATTATTTTTGCTCTCGAATATTGAATACCCGGCTAAAAAATCCGGTTTAATATTGATTTTTTTAATTCGGAATCGGATTATCAAGAACAGGCGGGACGACTACGGGCTACTCTTCCTCGATTTCTTAAAGGACTTGGGGTTTTGTGGCTCCAAAAAACATAACCTGCTGCCAATGATGCACAGGTTCATGGACATGGTTCCCAGATTAGGCTTTCTTATGATTCTGATAATGAAACCTACTTCGTGTCCATGTTACGATGTTCATGTTTATGCCTCATCTAACAACACCCTTGCTTTTTACAGCAACTACTGGAACTAGCCAACCAAGCTGGAACTAGCGATCCCGCATTTCCATAGGATAACCGTCAACCCCAAAGTATCATTGGTATCACTGTATCACTATTGTTCTAGATAAGTAAGAACAATTCCAATTCATTAACCAATGGGTCATGGCTTGGGATAGTTACCCCTGTTAACTTTCATTTTTTATGTCCCAGTGAGGTCCTTAAAATCCCCATGGAATCTCCCCAGTCGTTCCAAGGTCAGCCCAGGGGCCCAGGGGCCCAGCCTGCCACGGATGGAGGATGCACGGGATCGATCTCGGGAATGGACAACAAGTGCTCCAGCAACGGGTTATCTGGGCACGGCATGGGCTGCATGGGCTGCTTGGTGCTCCGATGTGACCCCTGAAATTGGCCAAAAACCCTGGGATTTTGCGAAATCCACCCGGTTTAGCAAAATGATGCTCCACATTTTAATGTTTATATAGTGTAGAAAACTATTTCGAGGGTGAACCTCAAATTAACAGCCAGGGGTTTATTGATCTGGGCATGACATTGAGTTGGAGTGGCAAAAGGGTCCCACCATTTCACATCGCCAAAACTGCCAGCCATCGGCGCTTGAACTCCGCAACAACTGGGAGATGTGTTACCTTTTGATTCAAGGAACATCATGAATGTTGGGTTTTCTAGTTTAGACTCGGACCATAAAATATCATTCTGGAATATTTCGGTTTGTGTTTGGTTGTGTCTGAAAATGGAGTATACCTCCAAAATTGTGTGTATATAAAATCTTATATATATAATATGATATAAATATATAGAATTATATATATATAGCGACCGACTTACACTTACAAACATATATTTTTCCAAAATTTGGAGCAAACACTTAGAAACTCAAGAATTTATCGAAATTTCAGTTTCTAAGTGTTGATTTAAAAAACAAAACCCAACACTTAGAAATGCCCTCAACACTTAAAAACATCCTTTGGGGTTATGTTTGCTCCAACATGTAGGTCGATTACTATATCTGAACAAACACATGTAATACATATATATATATACATTTATATACATATATAATATCGTAATAAATATATATATATTATACATATATATTATAAATATATGTATATGTGTATATACTGTATATCATGTGCGCATGTGTGGTTTTTTAAACTCATATTCAAGAAGCAAAGTTTCTAAGTGGTAAGTTCCCTAAGGAATACGACCACATCAATCTTGCAGCGAAGCGTCCCAAGTTGTGTACATATTTCATTCAAAAACTCTGTTATGTGAGATTTTTCAATCCATATATCCATACATACATCCACACATACATGCACATTTATTGATAGTTTGAACTTTTTCCAAAGATAGCTTGAAATGAAGTTTCAAAAAAAGGAAACCTATAGGAAGGGTTGGTTGTTGTGACTCACGGATGGCAGAGCGAATCCACTGATGGACGGAAAGGTTGTTGGAGCTGTGCTTTTTGGAGTGGTTGCAATGGTTGCAGCGCTCACCTCACTCCCGACTCCTGGATGTAGCATGGTGTAGCGCAGTAGTTGTAGTTGTAATTGTAGCTGTAGTTGTCGTTGTCGTTGTAGTTGTAGTTGTAGTGGTGTTGAAGTTGTTGAAGTTGTAATGTTGTAGTTGTGGTTGTAGCTGTAGTTGTAGTCGTAGCTGTAGTGTAGTTGAAGTGTAGTTAAAGTTGCAATTGTTTTAACTGTAGTAATTGTAGTAATGGTGTAGCGCAGTAGTTGTAGGTGTAGTTGTAGTTGTAGTGTAAGTTGTAGTTGTAATGTAGTGTAATTAGTGTAGTGTAGTTGCAGATGCAGTTGTAGCTGTGGTGTGGTGTAATTAGTGTAGTGTACTGTAGCGTTGTGTACTGTAGCATGCTATACTGTAGTGTGGTCTAGTGCACTGTACTGTAAACTAGTGTAGTTGTAGCTGTAGTGTAGTGTCATGTAGTGCCATGTAGTGGTAGTTGCAGTTGTAGTGTAACGTAATGTAATGTAATTAGTGTAGTGTAGTGTTGTGTAATGTAGTGTAGTTCTAGTCTATCTGTCTATCTGCAAGCTTGAAAACGAAGCTATTCTGCGAGACGTCCTTCAAAAATGGAAAGTTGAGTGCAGAGCTGACGGCCTCGTGCCAATGCGTTTTGCTATTTTTCCACTCCACCTGTCGAAAGTACTGCGCCTGCCACGAAAAAGTGATGCCAGGTCGAAGTGCTGCACCTGTCACGCAAAATCATCTCAGCAAACCTGAAGATCTGATGCTCCAAAATGCAACCCCTCTCAGGAAATCAGCGCCCGGACCTCCGAACAGCTCTGATGAGGATGTCTCTTGTACTGCGCCTGCCGCGGAAAATGCATCTTTGCAGATCCTCTCTTCAAATGTACCACGCCTGCCATCGTTTTTGGAAATGCTACAAAACCCTCACGTCTTGCTCACTTTTGACAAGGTGCACAATCCCTCGCACCTGCCACGCGAATCGACATCTGAACGTTAAAAAGTGGTCCGAGCATGAGCCTCCAGTTTTCAGTTAAATCAACACACAACGTGACATAAGGTGTGAAATCATGGGGACAACTCTTGAATGCACATGTTCAAATTGTCAACTTATGTATGTATCATGTATGGCTATATTGTGTGTATACATGTACATGCAAACATACGTAGTGCATGTATGACTACTATTACAAATATTATTACACGTGTGTGTGTGTGCATGATATTTAATATAAATATATATATATAAGATAATATGATCTTTTATAATGATATGATATGAAATTATCATATTATATGTTATATGTGTGTAAAAAAATGATATAGTACGATATAATTATGATACTATATAGTATGATACAACTAATGTAATATGATATAACAAAATAAGATATGATATGCTATATGATATGATATGATATGATATGATATATTGTATATATATATATGTATATGTATGCATATACATATATACATATATACATATATACATATATATATAACCATGTATCCCTGGGAAAAGTCAAGGGATCCCAAATCTGGACAGAAGTATCCCTGCTAATCATCATTTTTTGGGTGAGGTTTTTGTGAGGTCGCGCCTAGTATGATCGGCCTTGCGGCCCAATAAATTATCCAGGTGAATGGATGTGTAACTGTGATCGACTATTTTCGTGTGGATAACTGTGGCATCTCTGGGGATACTGGGCTTTCCTTGATGGGCATACTGGGGATACTGGGATAGGCCCCCAGTTTCTGGTTGGGCTGGGCCCCATCCCAAAGATGACATGCTCGTCTTAATCATCGATTCTTAGATGGAAAAGAAAAAATGATTGAAACCACCCAGCAGTGTAGTACTTTTACCCTCTGGTAAACTAACATAACTATGGAAAATCACCATTTTTTATGGGTAAATCCACTATACATGGTCATTTTCAACAGCTATTTTGACAACCAGAGGGTAGCTATTCCTGATTGGGATAAGCCACTCATGCTCGTCTGTGTCCAGCGAGCCGATCATGACGAAATGGAGAGTGTCATGGAGTGAGTGCTATAGTTTGAGGATAATATATTAGCTAAGTATAAGTCATATCCTACATAACTAGCATTTAAATACATATTACCCTTGGCAATTTAACATAGCGATGGAAAATTGCCAATTCATAGATGATGTATCTAGTAACGATACTGATTTGCCATGGCTATGTTCAATTACCAGAGGGCATAATTTTAATGTGGTAAACCCAATGTCATAAACCATCCCCAAGACCACCATGAAAATCATTCGTGAGTAGTAACTATCATCCCCAAATGGTAAGTTTATTCTTGGGTTTACCACATCTGGTTGGTGCTTTCAACCCCTCTGAAAAATATGAGTTCGTCGGTTGGGGTTACTATTCCCAATATATGGAAAAGTAAAATTCATGCTCCAAACCACCAATCAGTTATATATTAATATTCCATTACCAGAGGGTTAATCACCATTAAATCACCATTAATATCCCTATTATAGATTATTAACCATTATTAACCAGTTATTAACCAGTTATTAACCATTAAATCACCATTAAATCACCATTAAATCACCATTAAATCACCATTAGATCTTTCGTTCACGGAACAGCCTAAACCCAGGACCTGACATCGGTGAAATCCAAAAAACGCTTCGAGGGGTTTGAAAAACTCCAGGATGGGGCCCCCAGTTGAGCGATAGCGTTCAGAAACGTTTAAAAAAAGTGGCTGAATTCTATGGTTTATGGTAGATATAACTATAGTTAATGGGGTTATGATGGTTTATAAACCAACTTATAGCTGGGGGAGCCCATCCTGTACTTTTTCTTTGAGACTTTGAGACGTCATGCACTTCCAGACTTTACTTATTTTAGTTGGCTATGTAAAGTACTTCTTCTTCCATCCAAAAAAGAAACAATCCCCTTCAAGTGATAGCCTCTTCATGGGCTGACAAAAAGGACCCAATCTTTGGTAGTGACGCGCCTGTACCAGCCCAATGTTCACAGGTTTTGCTGCTTCAGATTCCCAATCTGAACCATTTTGAAAGCCAGCATCGCAACCTCTGAAAACCAAAACAACAAAATGCGCTTGGGAAACGTTGACTGAAACTCCTCCAATTGCCATTTTTGGGGGACTAACTCTGATTGTAAGTCCTCGGCTTCCCATTTTACAACCGAACCGCTCAGCTTCCCCATCTCTTTGCTCCAAATCCAGATATCTCTTATCGAGACGCCGGGTGCCATGTTTTTCCAGTAGCCTCTGCCATTGTGTCCCGCCATGCAGCGATCCTGGATCATAGGAGTCCTGCGACGCGAGCCAAGGTCATGGTTTGGTCAAGAAGCTTTGGTCATTGCGTGGCGGAAAAAAGTGGATTTGGCTTGGTTTACTACATGGAGGTTTCCTGAAATAGGGTTTATAATGGAAAACCCTATTAGATGATGTGGGTTAACCCCCATTTTCGGAAACCTCCAAATCTGACCCAAAAGTCTCTGCTAATTGCGAGGAAAATAAGTGAAACATTGACCCCAGAGCCCTTTTTGAGTCGTGGCCCAGTGGGGGTGCTCAAGAACCAAACGGCTGTGTCTGAAATTTATGGGAAAAAAACTATTATAAACCCATTGGTTCTTCCCTAACTTGCAATTCTTCGAGGAGTGCAGCCATTTTCAGACACGTTTCAGGCCATCGTTTACTATAGTTAAATCATGTTAAATCCTTATTTAATGGTGAAAAAACCATTCATTGGCTGGTGAAATCACAGTAAAAATCAACCAAAAAACTGATCGAACCAAAAAAAACACCAACGACACCATGCCGCTAAAAACGGGCACTTGGAAGGGCATCCAAGTCATAAGGAGTGGACAATTGTCGACATCTATCTATCTATCTATCTATCTATCTTATCTAATCTTATCTAATCTTATCTTATCTTATCTTATCTAATTCAATCTTATCTAATCTTATCTTATCTAATCTAATCTAATCTTATCTTATCTTATCTAATTTAATCTTATCTAATCTTATCTAATCTAATCTAATCTTATCTTATCTTTCTTTCTTATCTAATCTTACCTTATCTTATCTTATGTTATCTTATCTATCTTTCTTATCTTATCTTACCTTATCTTATCTTATCTTATGTTATCTTATCTATCTTTCTTATCTTATCTTACCTTATCTTATCTTATGTTATCTTATCTTATCTTTCTTATCTTATCTTACCTTATCTTATCTTATCTTATGTTATCTTATCTTATCTTATCTTATCTATCTATCCATCTATCTATGAGTGTATTCATAATATGCATATATGATTTTTGATTATATATACATATGTACATGAGTATATAATCAGGTCCATATACTCATATGTGTACAGTCACCTAGTATAGTCATGTTACAGGCATATGTATGTATACGTCTTATGTATACATGTTATGTATACATATTATGTATACATTATCTGTGTATATATTAATTCTGCATGTACTATGTATATGTTACACGTGTATATATATATATAGAGATCTATGTCATTGCCGCATATCCCATCAACAAACTCACAGCCCCCATGTTGGACAAAAAAACCGAAACTGGGGCCCCTCAGTCCACCAGTTTTCCAAGACATCCACGGCCATTGAGCAGTTCAAACCGCAGTACAGCTCCCCTGGACCTGTTACCGTTACGGCTCCGACATGGCAGGATTTTCATTGGGAATTCAATGGAGAACCGGAGACTTTATGGGATTTATGCTTGAGGATTATGATTACTATGATGTACCCTCTGGTAAACGTTAACATAGCTATTGAAAATCACCATTTTTAATAGGTTACTCCACTATAAATGGTGATTTTCCATAGCTATGTTAAATTACCAGAGGGTACATCACTCCATATTATAAATTCATATATACCCGGCCTGGTAATCAAACAGTTTGCGAACTTGAAAATGACCACAGAAATAGTGGATTTACCCATGGAAAATGGTGATGTTCCATAGCTATGTTAAATTACCAGAGGGTAGTTTAATGGGAGTTGATGGAGAAAGACAGATATTTTTCATAGGATTCCAATGGATATAGAATAGGATCATAATGGGATTGTAGTTCTTAAACATCAAAACATTCACAAATTATGGATTTAATGGGATTTTAACCACCAAAAATTGTCCAAATGGTAGTTTCATGGGACTCTTATGGATTGTTACTATATACTTGGGGGATCCTGCCGCTTTTTTGTTAGGATCCGCCTCCTTGTTTATGGCTTTGCAGCATCTTTTTTAGCTGGATATGCTATTTTTACACGTTGTCTTGGCTGAGTTCCCATTGGATCTCATCTTTCTGAACAATCTGCCCAACAGTAAATCAAACACTGCATGACGATGACGCCTTTGGAAGATCCCTAAGGCCAGAAGTGTAGCGCAATCGGGTCGATCCCAAGAATCACAAGTCCGTCGGTTGATCCTGATTATAAATCGACTAACCCCACTTATATCTACTTATCACGCTAAGAAAACAAGGGATATAGCCTACTCCAGGTGAGCCACCAAGTAGAAATTGGACAATTCTTCTCCACATCAGGCCACAAGGGTCGGATACATCCGCACAGCCAATCTCCACATCCCCCAGGCCCAAATCACACGGATCTCCGAAGTTCCGAAAAAGTTCAGAAAACCCCATGGGCCATCCCACGAATTGTAAGTGGTTCATCACCTTGTTTGTAAGTGGAATCTAAAAGTAGTTCCACTTATTTCACTGGGCTTATAATAAATCGACTTCAGGAGCAAAACACCGCAGTAAATCCCACTTGGAACAGGTGTCAGTGGAACCCCACAATTATGCACCGAAATACCAGTATTTCAAGTACTTATAACATCTTATAACCCAATAATAATGGAATCTATAGTCCCATTTTAAAAATAACCAGTTATTTCACAAATAGCCATGGCCATGGCTGTGCGTTTTTGCTACCCACCATCCATGGGATAATATTCTTGGCAGCGACCCATGTCCGCCTTCGCTAGAGACCTTGTACAGGGACCCATGAGCCGACTGAACCATCAGCCTAGGCCGAAGGAACAGAAGTTGGTTGGATTTCACCAGCCAAAATGGTGACCTAACCAACAAATACGGTGACAAAAAAACGCAAAACTAGAGAATCAACTGGCAAATAAAATAATGCTCATATGTATGTGTATATATAGATATAGATATAGATATAGATATATAGAGATATGTAGAGATATATATATATATGTATATTAGATATTAGATATTAGATATTAGATGTTAGGTGTTAGATATTAGATATTAGATATTAGATATAGATATAGATTGAGAGAGAGAGAGATATATATATACAGATGAGTGAATCTGATCCAACTTTTGACCATGTCATATGGGATAGTGTGGCAGATATCAACTCCCAATGGATCATGCTAATCCAAGCTCTGAAAGAGAGCATTCAACACACATACCCGGCCTGGTAAACTTTCAAAAAGCTATTGAAAATGGCCATTGAAATAGTGAGTTTTCCCATTAAACATGGTGATTTTCCATAGTTATGTTAGTTTACCAGAGGGTATACCATATGCCGGTTTTATCCCACTTGAATCTCTCTCTAAATCTATACATGACAGGGTCAAAAGCTGGATCAGATGAACTCAGATTAGGGGCTAGTCATCAATCCATTCATAGGAAATTGTACCCATTCTATGGATTCCAATATACATACCACATTCATCCCATTTTTTGACCATGGCACATATGTGACACGAGAATGAAATCGTATAGCTAGATTGCAGAAGATGTTGACACCGATGGTCCTGTCATTTAGCCTTCGAAACGTAGCAATTACAGTAGATACAGGTTTGCTGGTCGATATTGGAAACCACTACAGGAATCCCTCTGGTAAACATACAAAAAGCTATTGAAAATGGCCATTTATAGTGAGTTTTCCCATTTATAGTAAGTTTTATGCTGGTCGATATTGGAAACCACAGGTAGAAGGGGATTGAGATCTTGCGCAGAGCTCCAGAAATCCATCACTGAAAACTAGTTTGAATTGAAACGCGCAAGACTGGTGCGCATGCAAAAAATTAAACCAAACAAAATCTACATCTAAAGAAATACAAGATGCATATTAAAAATCTGGATCAACCCCATGACATCTTTTGATTCAGAAAAACAAACAAATGTCAAGATGTCAAGATGCCAAAAAAAAATCCACCGAAGTTGCACCTGGATCCGGTATGACTTGGCAACTTCATAAAGATGGTCGCATTTGGGAAGCTCGAAAAAATGGGGACGCTAAATGTTGGATCCCCAAATGCAGACATCTTGAAATTGCACCTAATTTGAAACATCATCAAAAAAAATTGATGTTTCAACTAGTTTCAAAGTCCAACTCGAATTTATGTTCCAACATAAAATCTATTTCTGAGGCGCGTGAAGAACTTGAAATCCTCGTCGAAATCCGAATTGGCCAGCAGACCTGGTCAAATGGGCACCCGGAGAAGTAAAGCTGACCATGGTCGGTTGTAAAATATGAGACCCACAATAATTAACAGTCTTGCTCATGTCGTTTCCAGCGCATGAAGTCCGATCTGCTCAGCAAAATCAACTAGGAAAGCCCCCATTGGTGTGTTTGAACTCAGGCCATGAAAACCCCAAATTCTGTGGAATGATGTTCCAAAATTGGATTTTTTAGACCAACAAACAAAAATCAGCAAAACCGGCTCCAAACTGAGAAACCCAGTTGGCTATGGATTAAAAACCATTGTCCATTTGGATCCACAAGAATTTTGGGTGTTGATGAGAGGTATCGGCATTTTGTTTGTCCCATGTTTTCACCGCAATGTTGGTTGGTATCCCGGTATCCCATTCTTTTATCCGTGTTTGGCCGTTTTTGGTGCGTTTCGCCCCCTGGAAGCTCACCACCACATCGTTTTGTCCATATGTTCAGAGGTTTTTTTCCATTGGAGACCACCTTTGTTGCAGAGGTCTCTACAGTTCCCTCCCAAAACCAGGCCCCAGCAGCACCAGGCCCCAGCAGCACCTGGATTTCCCGTGACCTCTTTGATCCGACAGGCGTTTTTCTTCAGATCTTGCCAACTCCAACTCTCCTCCGGCCGTGAACGGAGATGGCCCGGTGTAGGTTGATGGTTGGCGCGGAGAACTCACCAAAATATGCATATACATACATTATAAATATATATATGTAATATATATATATATATATAGATATGTATACGTATTTATCTGTGTATATATATATGTATGTAATTATATATATATGTAATTTTGTATATATATATATAAATATATAATTATATATGTAATTGTATATTAATAAATATGTGTACATACATACTGGGGATCATGAAATGATCACAATCCATGAGCTGGGAATCCCGTTCTTGACCAAGCATTTTTGTTTTTCGGATGCCAGCGGGTTTTGAACACTATTCATGTGTATCGAGGAATGGTTGGGTGAGTTGTTGTGGGTACCGTAGAAATGACTGTGAAAAATATAGGAAATTCATAGAGCTAACGAAAAAAATGGGCTAAGTTGAAGTAAGTTTGACCCACTAAAAACGGGAGGGTCATGCTAGGACGGGGTAGCTCATAGTTCGTGAGCCATTCACCCTTTATTGGGGGATGATTACCCAATATGTTCATCCAGAAACCAATCCCTCAATCCACTAAGGGTGGAAAGGGGGTTTGAAATCATCCTTCAAAGCTGGCACATTTTTTTTGTTCGCAACTCTGGCCAGTCAGAAAGCAATCGAAGATCTTTGCTTCGAAACTTAAATGGTTACGGGTCAGGACTGGTTACCAAAGACCTGGAGAAGTGTATAAATAGGCCAAAATGACACTAGTGAATGTGCCAGTTCCAGCGGTTGACCCATACCCAGCTCGGATACATCATATGGGACCACTGGTGGATCCAAAAGTTTTGGACAGGAAATCCTGTGGAATGAGGTAGACGGATACTTCCAAGTAGCATTTTTACGAGGGAAATCGATGATTGACCAGTGAATCTAGTGATACCAACGACCCAGGAAGACAATGGAGGTCGGTCTCCAAGCAAAGACATGTTGTTGCCTCTACAGTTGGATGCTATTTGCAATTCAATTCCAACCCAAAAAAGAACGACTGGAGACCAACACAGAGGAGGGTCGTGGACAGGAGTGGTGATATGTCCAGTTTGATAATTGGCTGAACCATTGGGATTCATAGTTCTCCGGTCACCATGACAGAGGTGATGTGAAGAATCCCAAAACTCGAAACGTGAGACCCGGCGAGTTTTTAAATATCAAGCATTCTTGGGCTGACGCCGGACACGATATTATACAATACGGGACCATGCCAAGACGAGTCATGTTCCGGACTACGCATAATTGTAAACCTAGCTCAATTTCCTTTCGGCACCATCAAGTCAGCTGCTCAATTTGGTTCATCACGCACATCTGAGAAAAACTGCATGAAATCTTCCATGGGATGATCCGATTCAACCCTCACCACGTTTGGAGCGGAGGCTACAACTCCGCATACTTCTGCTGAATGTCTTCCAAATACTGCGGAGGGTGATCTTGTCTTCTCCTCCACGGCCACGTCTCTTAATTCTCTCCATGGCTTGCTTCACAGAAATGTCACAAAAAATGATGGCATGGGGCTGGCACCGTGGGTTTCCAAGGACCTCCTCTTCAAATTGGCGTCTCATGTCGTCCCGCGACTTCTCCGACAGCCTCCCTTGCAGAAAATTCAGTTCATTGAAAACGTGTATCTTTGCCTCCATCGATCTCTCGGCAATCACATGCCTTGTTCTTATTTCAGTGTTCGTGGCGACATTGAAGTGGTGGTCAAACATGTCTTCCTCAAAGCGAGAGCTCTGGTCCCTTTGTTCTTCAGTCACGTCCGTCCCAGCATCTAAAGCGCGGTAGAAGTCGATCATCTTTGCAGACAGCTGGTTCAGGGGCTCTCTCACCACTGTGACTTTTTGCTGCGCTCTCTGCGCATTGATGTCCAGGAGCTTTTGCATCAGTTCGGACTTCCTGGAACCAATGTTGCCATCAATGCACACCAGAAGCTTCTCAGGGCAACTTGGCTGACCAGGTGCACTTGGAAATTCTGGAACATCTGCAGCTTGAAGCTTCTGAAAGATACAGGCGGTCCTTGATCCATCCGCATGAAGTGCTTTCAAGAAGATCTGCCTTGTGTTCTGATTCTCCATGACTTTGTTGTCAAGCTCAAGACTAAATTCGCGCGCCTTCAAGTGATTTTCCCTCAACAACTCTATGCCAAGGTCATGCAAATGGAGGAACTCGGGTACGTGGTTGAAATCGGCCCTCTTTTCCATCACTTCTAGAGATGGCAAAAAAAGTTTGATCACAATCTTCATGGAAAAGTTCATTTCGTTGGAGGCCGTTGTGTCTGACAGTGATTCGATCGTAGGATGATCTTCACACAAAGTCTTCAATTTTCTCATGGCACTACGGATCTTCATTACAGCCTTCGCAACCAAGACATGACGCTGCTGAGCATCACCCGAGCTGATGGACTGTTTGGCCTCTTGTGCCAATGTATGGACATATGGAAAAAAATCACCAAGTCGCTCAAACACGGGCGGATCGTCTTCTTGGGGCCTAACTTTGAGGGGATAACCCACTGCTCCGGCAATCAAAAAGATTTGGTGGGCACGTGAGGCCATGGAAGGTCGGGTGACATAGCACAGACTCTGAATCTCTTCCAGGTGTTCCATCAGCACGTGCCAATCAGTCGACATGTTGCCCACCCGGCCGTGGATGCCGTGAATCTCTTCCAGGAGTTCTATCAGCGTCAGCGCGTGCAAATCAGTCGACATGTTGCCCACCCGGCCGTGGCTGCCGTGAATCTCTTCCAGGAGTTCTATCAGCGTCAGCGCGTGCAAATCAGTCGACATGTTGCCCACCCGGCCGTGGCTGCTGAGGCTGCCGTGGCTGCGTTGAGTGCTTGAGCAGCTGCAACTGAATCAATACAAGCCTCTGCGCTCTGGCCAGAAAACTCGGTGGCTATTAAGTTTGTTAACCCACTCCAAAAACAAAAACTGGAAGAATTAAGTCTGATGAAGTCTGATTAAGTCTGATTAAGTGGGGATATTTGACCTATAACCGGACTATGGTCTAGCTATAGTATGCTGGAAGGCAGATCCAGAAGCTACATCCTGCCCCAGAGGCACCTCCAAGGAATGTGGTGGCGGCAATGAGATGTTGAGCCCGGTCCTTAGGCTGGGCTACGTACTATGGCCGAAGATGCTACGGGGACTTGGGATGATGTGGTAGGATTGATAACAATTACTTGAACAGTTTTTGGAGATAGCATTGACACGGATTTGACGACATGGTATAAGATTAGGAATAACAGTTACGATATCATCGGCGGAAATGCGGACTTCACATCACAAAATGTCGCGAACCACCGACGGAGGCTTCTGGCTTGGATCAATGACCAAGGAGAACGTGCTGTAAAATCTTGGCAGCCCGTTTTTCATGCAATCATAGCCATAATAAGAGGGATGTTTGACGGATGTTTGACTTTACAATAAGTTCACCCAACTATACAGCAAACAATGGATCGTAACCAGCAAATCTATGAATCTATGTGTTAAACCCACTCATAAACCCACCTGTTCGATGGATTTAAATTTCATATAAGACCTCCAAATGGTACCCAGTACGACTGGATATGGTGTTCTAATCCCTTCCCCCTAAGATTACAGTAAATGATTGCATTCTACTAGTACATCCTAGTAGTAAATCTACCTCTGAATCTAAGTATATATCCGACTGATCCTAATATCCAAACAGATATGATATGACAATTATTCTCCTATAGTAGGAAATCGAATGAAATCACAAGAAGACTCATTACTAAACCAGACCTACTACTATTACAGAAAGACCTTGAGGTTTGCCGGGGCTCTGGATGATTGTCTGGACAATGCCAATGATGATGGTGATGATAATGAGCAGTGATGAACATGGTCAACCCTAACCCCGATGTGAAACCTACTGGCCATGGCATTGTTGCATTGTTCCACGTCTAGAACATGTCTGATAATGTAGTGTGACTGGTATGTCGGCCTTGGGCAAACCTCGCCGTCTGTGTGTACCTACACCAGAATATTGGTAAACTAGAAATATATCAGAATACGAGTACAGTAAATCATCTAACTATGATATTAGTAAATCCCAATGATATTATATCTAAATCAGACCAAAATTCATAATTATCCCAATCAAACTATACCTAATGATATTAGATACTCATAGATATTCGTAATATCTATATCAATCAGACCAAAATAGAGAAAAAACACAAGAATTTTACTATATCTAAATTTAAAAACAAAAAAAACTAATGATCTTAGATATTACCCTCTGGTTATTTAACATAGCCATGGTATAGATGGCCCATTCATAGGTGGTTTACCTATTATAAATGGGTGGATCTTTCCATGGCTATGTCTGTTAGTCATAACCAGAGGGTAGATATTACTCATGATCTTAGATCTAGATATTAGATATTAGATATTACTAATGTTCTTAGATATTAGATATTACTCATGATCTTAGATCTTCGTCAATGACCTAAACCAGCTGGATTCATTGGATCCACCCGAGCCACAGAGTGGTCTTGTTGAAGGCCAGGAGCCGCACATCTGACCTCGGAAGCGCGGTGGAAACCTCGATCGACCTGGCGCCGACCTGGGGCCCTAAGGACCCTCGCAAGGACGACCCTCGCAACGTAGCCATTGAGGTTTAGGACAGCTTTATGCCACGAGAATGAGGGATAGATCAAGACTATTTGGGTGGAAAATATGGGTGAAGATTAAGTTTGACTCAAAAATTGGATGGTCTAACCAAGAATGGCGATCAAACAGGTGAAGTAACAGCAATCACACGTCGTTCACCAATACTGTCAGAAGAATTTCATCTGTGGGTGGTCTACTTGGGGATAGGCCAATTGCCAATTTCACTAGCGAATGATTTTGTGTTTAGGCCATTATCAACCCTGGTTGATCAAAAAAACATGGTTTATAATCCCCAAAAACCCTGGATGATCTTGGGTTGATAATCCAATTACCAGCGTTTTTTTCGTCCAGGTTTGACATTGTCCAGTCAGTGATGGTCTGGCAACAAAATATGGATGATGCAACTTGAACCAAAAAGGTGGGAAAAAAATCGCCAAAGTTGGGGATAAAATCACCACAAAGACCCAATTTGGGGTGCCATGGAAAGACGAAAGATGGATATTTTAGACATGTCTGTCCCAACAGAATCCAACCCCCTGACCCCTTCCACCAAGAGGCAGAAACGGGATGCCCATCCAATGCGCATGGAAGAAGTACTGATAGTAAGCCACACTGGGAAAATCCTCGGTCGCTCCAGAAGAAAACTTCTGGCCATACCAGGTGTAAAATCGCACATGTCAAGTGACCCCTCAAGTGATTGACCAGATTAATCAAAACGGCGCCGCTTTGGGGGACCTGTGCAAAGCTACCCTGTTTGGATAGGTTGTTGCAGACCCCAATCATGGCAACCCTTTCCGGGGAAAAGTTTATATTTCTGGGATATCATCTATATTATCACAATGGATGTTATTCATATAGCCACAAGTCAAAACCCCGATACCCATCTGTTCACACCAAAGTAGCTGGGAACTATGAATGTTCATCCACAAAAATGTTGAAAATGATGGGTTTTAAAACATCCACATATAAAAAAGTGGCCCGAACTTTTGCTCCCTCCAAACCAACCATAAACCCCGCCAATAGTGCCAGGCATCGTCTTGCAGACGTGCCAATTTCTGTTGCAGGTAGAGATCCATGAAGTGATTCAACACCCTGACACGATGCGCCACTACCTCACTGTCTTATCAGACCACACATCAATGGGAATTCCAGGATCCTAAATTGGAGGTACGTTAGTACCATTTTTTTGGCCATATTTTGTGGGGATATTCCCTGAAATTTAGCCCTTACATAGGCCATTGAACACAGGATCATCCAAAAAACTCATTGCAGGCAGCCTGCTATAACTCAGTCTCCACCTCCTGGGTCCCAATTATATGTACCATCTGGTTATGACTAACAGACATAGCCATGGAAAGATCCACCCATTTTTAAGAACGGTAAACCATCTATTTCGATTAGGGCCATCTATACCATGGCTATGTTAAATAACCAGAGGGTAGATTGTCCAGAAGTGTCTGGAAATGCAATACAGCAATGGGAAAACACATATGGATATAATATATATATATGGATAACATCCAAATTCAGGATTGTCCAATTGCCATTTTAAATAGATTGCTCCAGGAATCTGTGATGTCCTAAACCTACGAAAATATACCTTTCTTTCACCATGGTTTCAACCAGGAGCGTCCAAGAATGGCAAACACCAAAAAGAAAACACCTGGTTTCACACACTAGGTTGCATTCTCAATGTCCTTACTTGGAATGGCATCCTACTTTCAAATTGGATAATAAACCAGCCGTGTACATATAACATAAGTGAAGTGAACATCCACTTGATACATGGGATACACTATGCCAACATTAAGTAAACTAACATCCCAAATTGACACAAGAATCGTATCATGGCGTTTAACCACATGGGTTTGTCTGAAAATGGAGCTGCTTCCTCTTGTTTGAGGGTGTCTATCATAACGTTCCCCCTCAAAATTGCTACAAATGGGGAGTATATCCATTTTCAGACAAACCCAAATGCCAACTATAGATATCAAATGCCCCCAACTGGGGGGCCAAAATGATTAGATTCAATACAAAACCCGCCTTTCGTTGGGGTGTATTTAATACTAAGGGGAAGGGATTACTACCAATTGGCTACTTGAGAGTTCATCCCAGTAAGTAGGTCATAACCATATCATACCCCAGTTACGTTTCTTTATGGCTTATAAAATGACTTCCGATTCAACAACAGGCCCCCAACTTCCCAAACAACCAACCTGCTAATTCCTGCCCCAAGCACCATCCATTGGATCCTCTCCAAGTGACGCGTTCTGCCAGCTGTGAGGATCCCAAGAGGATGAGGTTCGGACAGGGCGCTCCCTCCTGACAGATGGGCTCTTTCGACACGTTGAACCAGCCAGAGTTCCTGGCGCACGGCAGAAATCTATGGGAAATGTCATATGTTGCTGGTTGATCATCTAACAAAAGATTCAGAAAACCATGATGATGGATTCAGAATCTACAAAAAAAAGAAAACTATGATGTCTCCAGCTGTTTCTTTGAGCTTTATCTAACAAAAAAATGTGGGGAACAAAATGATGGTTCATCAACCAAGGCTCCGAACTGTGAGATGCACCTGACTCAGATTGTGCTGGTAGAGGTTGAACAACGCACCACGGATGTTGGCACATACCGCACCTCGCGTTCCACCAGAAGTCAACCCGCAACTGGCGCCATCTACGGGACTGCAAGGATGTTGTGGTGGGTTTCTGCATACAAAATTGACACATTACTACATTACAAAAAAATATGATTTCTCGATTGCAAGATCTGCAAGATGGTGATAGGCCATATTCTCTCAAATTTGCGGTTGAATCGCTAGAAGCATCAACCCGAAAAATATTTCAGGGCCATTTCAGGGCAAGACTTCCAAAATTGCGAAGAAAAACACGTCAACAGTCACTAACAAGAACAAAGACTCCAAAACACTCTGACCTTTGGTGGAGACCAGATTCCTCTATCAAAATAGTTGGAGATCCATTAAGACCAACCAGTTGCCGCAATCATCTTTGTCGGTTCAATCGTGAAAAACCACAGCCCCTGTTTTATTGTAATGACCCTGGGTAAATATATAAGAAGAGGTGGAATACCCCTCTGGGGGGTTCCCGCGTTCGGAAAATGATCTGCAAATGGGGTAACCTTCACATCTATCTTAGTTTACAGGAGGGTAACCCACTGATTTGCTACCTAAAACCCGTATGTCTAGGCCACCTTTGAGATTCGATCCAAGAACAAATGCTGGTCAAACCACCCGAAGTTCGAACCTTTACCCTCGGGTACTCAAACACGGTGGGAAATACCCTATTTATAGATCCCATTCAAAGGCTCATTTATAAGGATTCCCCGACACCGGAGGGCACCCATCTTTAACCAAGGTTTACCCTCTGGTAAACATACAAAAAGCTATTGAAAATGGCCCATTTAATAAGTGGATTTTCCCGTTAAACATGGTGATTTTCCATAGCTATGTTAGTTTACCAGAGGGTACTCCAAAATCCTTCATGAAATCTGCCATCTTTAACCAGATCCCAGAAGCTGTCGGGAAAATCTTCTGCGAAGGGCTGCCAGACTTCGATCCCTCAGTCGCGTCGATCTATGTGACTCCAGCGTGCGAGAAGCCAGAAGTGGTTTCTACAGCAAGAATGCCCCCACATCAGGACTGAAAATGGTCATTTTGGCGAAGACTGATTGGGATTTATTGATTTATAGACAGTTGTGATTTATGATTTATTGATTTATAGTCAGTTATTGATTTATTGATTTATAGATATTTATCCTGTGATTTGTGATAGGTCAGTTGCTTTGTCACTAGCTGTAAAGCTGTGGGCCTTATGGACATATCCGCTGGCTTCATCAGACCAACTTCTCTCTTCAGGAGCCCTTCTCTTGGTGATACCAGTGGTTGAGAAGCCCGGCTAGTAAGTCCCCGGTTTATCCCAACCCCGGATTTTGCTAAACCATGGTTTATTAATTACGGGGGTACCCGGTACCATATAGTCACTTTAGATGGTACATAAATGGTAGCCTCCCAATTAAACAGCCTAGGGCCTAGGGGTTTATTAATCCAGGGTTGACATTAGGTTTATCCCATAAGTGGTTACCCCAGTTATGAACCACTCACTGGGATGATCCTTCTAGTATCCTCCACATCCTGCCAGTTGCTGGTTAGCCTATCCAAATTCAGCTATCCGAGGGCGAAACTTCTGCGGGTGTCTTACAACTTGAGGAGGCCAAAGGGTTTACCCTCAAAATCTGATCCAGTTCTAGTGTTACCCATCCGATTTTGAAAGCTTCGTGAAACGCAATGGAATGCTTGAGATTCGAGAAGGTGCACAGAGGGTTTCAACTTTTGTCAGACCCTCAACATGACTTATACTTTGTTCTCATTCGCAGGTGATGAAGTTTCACTTTAGAGTTTAGAGAGGGATTTTGCGACTCCGGATGATGAAAAAAAATGTAACCCAACCTGCAGAATACAGCTTTGTCCCAAAAAAGGTATCCAAAAAGCCCTCGTTGTCTGTCCCATAATTCCTTGAGACAACCCATTTTGACCCACCTGCACAGCCAAAAACCAAGAAACGCTCCCCCAACTCATTCCCAATGGTGTAGTGCGAGGCATCTGGAGGCCCATTGTGGAGACCATAGGATTTCGATGGATTTCGGGGTTTTGGGCTACCCTATGTGAACTGAGAAAACCAGATCCTCGAGCCTCGAGCCATTCTGTCTGTAAAACCCTGGTTGAAATTGAGTGAAATTCTGTGAGCGCCATAGTTAGCTAAGTTGGTTTATAAGTGAGTGGTTTGTAAACCAACTTATGACTATGGGTGGCCCAGTTTGATGCAACCTCACACCAAAGGATTTGTACCACAGCCCTATCCCGTCAGAGACTATGAGGCAAGGACATATTTCTCAAAACCCACGAAAAAAAATGCGCAGGAAAATGCAAAACACCGACCCAAGCCACTACTCTGAATCCGATCACCATGGACATTCCCAGAATGTCCAGTGCCTTGAAGTATTTGGATTATTTCATTCCCCAATAAAAAAAAAACGAGTTCCAATCCAATAACTTACCAACCATCATTTCTTGTTCATATTCCCATGGTTTTGTCGGTCCCCATACTGTGCTTCGTATCCCAACCGCCGGATCTCCTTTGAAGAAGTAGCGATAGCCTGCGCGGTTTTGCGCGATTTTGTGTTGAGAGAAATCTTGGTACTTTATAGTAATTTGACGTCGTTGACGTTTCGGTTTTTTTCATGGCCCATTTATAGTTGATTTACCCTCTGGTTATGTCAAGATAGCTATTGAAAATGACCATTGAAATAGTGGATTTTCCCATTAAAAATGATGATTTTCCATAGTTATGTAAACGTTTACCAGAGGGTACCTCTTTTCTTTGTGATTTTCCAATATTTTCCACTTCGCACACTGTTTTTTTGGGCCCAAATCCAAGTTTCGACGCTTCAATCGCCAGAACTTCCAGGCTGGATGGAAATCTTAGGTCAACCTGACATAGCCATGGTTAATGATTGAAAATGGCTATGAAAATCTTAGGTCAACCATCAACGGATCAAGTTCCAATTGAAGTTCAAGGATTTCTACCTAAATCCCGGCATTCCGCAGGATTTAAAAAACAAGCTTCTGGGAGCTGGTTACCCCACCGCAATTCCCAGCCAGTACTGCAATCAATACGATTTCTTTGGGATTTACAGGTGGTTTATCCCCTATTTGATGGTTAAAATCACCCTATAATTGATGATGAAATTCCCCCTCTTTCATGACTAAACTACCCACTGTTTGAGGGTTAAATTGCACTGTTTGATGCTTGTTTGGTAGCCATAAGTTCTGCGGCCCGAGCGGCCGTTCACGGCTCGTCTCCCTTCTTCGCCCTCCCAGGAGAAATTCTGGAAGCGTTCGGAGCGCGGAATGCGATGCCAGCGGCCACTACTTGGATCGCCTGGCGTTTTTGGCGAATTTGTGGAAGGCTCTGACTTGGACTTGACCCACATGAGCCACAAAAATGAATGGAAATGGATTTTTTTGTGTTACCCAAATACGGTTTTATCAGTGGAAATGGATTGGCTTGTGCCACGAAAACCTGAGATTGATGCTGCTATTCTTGGGATATGTCCAAGCAAAATGAGTGGTTTTTGGAATGGGCAATAACCACAGGTAGCCGACAATAATGTTACAATGTTCAACCTCCAATATTAATCAGCCATGGTTTGTTGCTCTGGGGTTGACATTCCACACCCAATCAGCGGCAGCAACGGAAAATATGTATTTTGTATCATACAACATTAATTCTAAAGTGTTGTTTCAAACCCACGCACAAGAAGAAAACATGATTTATTCAATGATCTGCATGTTCAATCCACTTCCATCTGGGGATGACCAAGAAAACATCTCTGGCCCTTGATGATACGTCACCATCAAAACTTCCATGTGTCTTGGCTAAATCACCATGAAACCACAATGAAGCCCCGCATTTTTGTAGGCATCCATTGACCGCGCCTTGATTTTTACCATCCTTCCACGCGATCCAATCCTGTTTTGCAGCCGCCCAAGCCGTGGCCAACAGCGTCGCCCATAAAAACAACCGTCGCATCAGGCACCAAGCGACATGCCCGACGCCAGCCGATGCACGGTGGCACTGGGGGAAAGCTGAAAAAAATGAAAACCCCTCCAACTCTATATATGTATATATATATATCTCTATCTATATATATATATATTATATCTATATATCTATATATATACACACACTACATTTATATAGTATATATAACCATTTGATGGTAGGAACTTTGAGCTCTATGGGTAATGTTTGGAAATTCCACCAAGGTGGGGGTTCGTCCCATCTAACCTACTCATTCCATGGTGTGTCCGGGTTTCCTCTACTTAGAACTCCATGGCGGTAGCTGCACCGTTGTCCAAAACAGTTTCGGGGCGTCTTCACTTCACTTCATGGTTTTTGATGGCAACAACGCTGCACGGCAGAAATCGTCATGGTCCAGGACCTTCCCCACGGTTTGTAACTTGTTATGCCATAAAGAACATCGGAACCCTTTGGAATTTCACAAAGCATCTGCACCAGAACCCTCCGGAACCTCACAAGGTATCTGCACTGGAACCCTCCGGAACCTCACCAAGCATCTTCTCCGCCAAAGCCATCCGGAACCTCACGAGGTATCTGCCCCGGAACCCTCCGGAACCTCACCACGCATCTTCACCTAGTCCCTCCGGAACCTCACCAGGTACCTGCACCAAAACCCGCTAGAACCTAACCAAGTATCTGCACCGTAACCCTCTTGAAGCTGTACCGGATCGCACCGGAGCTAATCTGGGCTAAAGACCCCATAGCAAAGTTTTGCTGTTGGGGAAAAAAAAATCTGGGGACCATTTTCTCATCCCTTTCACCCTGTCCACAGTGCTGCAGCCATTTTTCAGTTGCACGCAGCAACGTTCCATCATCGCTGACGCATCGGCATCGATCCAACTTCACCCCGCAGGACATGACAGACAAGCGGGGCTACCCGCTGTCTGAGGATCGTCGCTGAGGTCAGATTCCGAGCAACTACCAGGGACAAAGCCGTAGGCGTGGCAAAAATCATTGGAGAAAAGGGACTGGCAAAATCCAGACCCTGACAATGGAAAATCCCGGAAAAAAATGAGCTGTCCCATAAATGATGGTGTTCCTTGAAATAAAACCATTGGACGTTGGGGTACCCGATTCTGGGACAAAGCCTTCAGTTAGATGAGGATTTCACATTGCCAGGCGGAGAATGATGGCCTTGGCAGCTACCTAGGACTCTGCAACATGACAGCAGGGCCTCATTTTAACTTACCCCTTTCCCCTTAGTGAAATACACCCCAAATGAGATCCTGCTTGTGTATAGCTAGTATTGGATCTAGTCATGCCTCGGGGTCCCATCTGTTGAAACTGCTTAACACTTTTTTTTCATCGGATGGGATGAGATCTTGAAGCAGGATGTCCTCACCGGCCAAACCATCAACACGTCCACAGGCAGGCACATGCTGAGCCAATTCCAGCCATGAATTTCATTATGTGGTCAAAATTCGAAGCACCAAAACAAAGAAACCACAAATGTCCTGATCATGCTGATTTAGTATAGTCCAGTTCTAGGCTAGCTTGCCTAAATGACTAGCTGGTTAGAAAGATTCTCCAGAAATACACCTGGGTGTGTCTGAAAATGGGGTACCCCCAAATGCCTATTTGTAATTGGGAAAATGATGATCAATGATGGAAATTAGATTTTGTTTCCCATAATTTTCAGACAAACCCAAAGATGTTCCACGGCAAAGCCAGTTTTGACCATCCGCAGATGCGGCCAGCCGCTTGGAAAACAGTGAAGCGCTTCGGCTGGCCGCCGGCCTCAATTGTGTGCAAAGGTGCAGGACAATCCATAACGGCAGCTTCCAAGCACCCAATACCTGACACAACGGCTGGCCATTCAAACTATCGCGAGGGTTCCAACCACTCAGAGTGAGGATATGATATATGTTTGTGATATCCTATGGATATACGATCTGGTTGCTGAGCCATTGGAAAAATATGCTCGTCAGTTGGGGATTGTCAGACACGATGGGATGGGATGGGATGAGAGTCAGCTGGGATAGGATGGAAGTAGTTTTAGATTCAGGCTACATTAGCTAGACAAATGGATAGACAAACAGATAGCTAGACGGACAAAAAATGGATAGGTATCAATGTGTGTATGTATATAGATCTTGTATTTGGTATACATATATGGCATCAGACCGCCAATTTCGAATGGACTCATTCGTTGATTCATCTGTTCGCGAAACTCCTGGACAATTTTTGGCACATGATGAAATTGACACCTCTGAAACTGTAAAAAAAGCAGAAAACTGGCAAGTGTCATAAGTATACCTGGGAAATACTGGCCAAAAACTGTTTCTGAAAAATGGCACAGAGCTTTAAAATAATTGTTTTCTATGTTCTCTGCAGGGAATTGTTTCCCATGCAATATTACGTATATATGTCTCAGTTGGGGCACCCAAAAATTTGATGGTAAATACTCTTAGAATGGCCAGTCCATCTGTGGGTTGGGGGGCTTAAATTCTTACCCACGCATTTGGGCAGAAAGCCGCACCTGCACCGAATAGTGCTGCTGCCGCCACCTTTGCCCTTGCCCTTGCCCATGCCTTGGCTCTGTGGCTTTTGGGTGCCGGTCACCCTACCCTGATGCACAACAACATGTCTTATTGGTGCTGACGTGGTTACCGTGTACCCCAGAAAAAGGTGATGGTATTGGACGGATATACAATAAACGGTCCTTAACACACGAAGGACTGAATGTTGGGAACTCCGCAAGGAAGAGCCTTCCCACATAGATTTCACCGACATCATTTCTGTACATGATAAGAAAATCACTCATTTCTTAGTGCAAGGTCCCATGTATCAAAAATAAGGATGCTGGCCCTCCAAAAACGGAGTCTTCATGTCTATTCTCAGTGGTTTTCCTTTTCTCCACTTTGACGTTCAACAAACACAGCGGAACCCGCCCAAACCATGACTGCCCCGCCACGGACACCACCGACTTCACGACGGTCGTCTCGTGGAGCCCTGGCTGCAACCATCTCAGCCGCGCGTGTCCGGACAAAGTCCTGGACTTCGGCCGGGATCGGCAGAGCGCTGCGTTGCAAAACGCGCTGCCGGCGGAAATAGTCGACCACCTGGCTGTTGCTTAAGACGAAAAGGGGTGGGGAGACTGGTAGACTTTTGGTGTTTCCTGGAATGAATGGGACAGAAAGAGAATCAAGCCAGAGATGGAGGATACCATTTTACTAGTAGAAAAAAGAAGGATCTTTTGTGTATCTTTTGGATGTTTTTATCTTGATACTACACAACGTTTGTCTGCGGTTAGGGTCCAAATGCACGACTCCAACGGCAACACCCACCTGTTGCCAGTGGGGTCGGTTTTGCCTCAGCACTGCAGGATGAAGCCTGGTGGTTTCACAAATGATTTAGGGAAGGAAGGGACTAGTATTTTTTGCTTCCAACAATTTGCTGATGAATGAAAAATCCTGTCCCAACAATCATCGTGGCTTCTCTTTTCCAACTGGGGTCCCGGGATGGAAAGTAGAGCTTCTTTGTAACCACCAGCTAATATGTGTGGGCAATTCCAATTTTTTGCGAATCTAACTCTGGAATCTTCATGTTGGCAAAAAAAAACGCCAACGATAGCTGGGAGTTGGGTACCCCAACAATGGAATGGTTCAAAAAGTCCAAAAGAACTCATCCATCTGTGGCCGGGTCTTTGCACATATCCTCATCTTTGTTGGCTCATTCTTGGTCGAAAATCCCATTGTGGTTGCTAAGAATCTTAGATACTCAAGACTTACTAAGTGGGTTGATGGTTAGATCCGCAAATTGTTTGGTTACTCAATTTCCCAACTATTGACCAGCTATTGCCATGTCATACTTGATGAAATCGTATACTGTATGTGATATTTCAATCAATCAATCATACTTGTCATGGTAAACTATCAATCAATGCTTCCCGTGATTGTCTATGTCGCATTCTGTTCTTGGTCTTTATTAGGGTGTCGCTTTCAATCGGTTACCCCAAAGTCAACCAAAGTGGTCATTCAGAGAAACACCCGTTTGATCACCATTTTACGATTAATGAAATCATCAGATATGATGTGCAAATCACTTAAATCCCCATTGTTCTTGGTTGGGTTAGATTTCACCAACTAATGTCAACCCCACATTAATAAACCATGGTTTATTAATTAGGGGGGTACTCCTCCAATAGTCATAATCTAATACTTAAATAGTACCCTCCCGACTCCCAATTAAACAGCCCAGGGGTTTATTAATCCAGGGTTGACATTATTCTGGTTGTCACCGCCCCACCCCTGCCACGTGGCTCGAAGGTCGTGGCATTGCCAAAGACGGTCAGCGACTTCTGCGCGCGGCTGAGACCCACGCAGAGCCGGCGTGGGTTCGAGGCAAAACCGATGCTACCGCTGTCATTGCTCCTGCACCAAGAGGGAAATGGTGGGTCTAGAACCCATAGATAACCCATATATAACCCATATATATATATGTATATGTATATATATATATATATACCCATATATCATAACTATATAAACGTACAGTATAGTACTAATGTTTTAAATTGTCGACATCAGTACAGAGATGGTGAAATTGACCAAAAACTTCTGTACATGGTGGGAAAAATGGAGGGATGTGTCATGATGTGTCTCAGCAAATCCATCAAAAATTCGCCTCACGGACCCTCCCCAGCGATAGGTTTCGAGGTTAGACTCAGCGGAGGGATAGTGGGCTGAACATCTCGGGGCTCACGACTTGGAAAAAGTGCTCAGAAACTGGCATGAAAATGCTGGAAGAGGGGTAAAATCGGAGGACACGTCGCCCCGAAAAATTGTGTCTCCTGACGGTGGAAAGGATGATATGCGGCGCCTCGGAACCTTGCGAAGCATCCACTGTCACCACCTGTGGCAACAGATGGTCTGGAAACATCTCCATGTTACAACCGTTTTGATAGGGATTTGCCATGATTTACCATGCAAATCGCCATAAAATGAGGTCTGATGTTCGATGATTTTCAAGAATATCAACATCCACTTGTGGGGCTGCTAGCTGGAGGATCATCCAACTTAGTCACTGGCAAATGCAGTTTGAGTGTTGTATAAGAATGCACTGTAAAAGAAATTGAGGGCTCGGATCCAATGCGGGTTACATATTTTCAGCTATACCAAGCACATAGTACTTTAATAATTTGAGGTACCCTGGGATAGGATTGCGAAATTACTGTTTAAAGTTTATACGTGAAGTCTTGTGGGTTTTGTGGATGGGAACTGAAAGGTTGTAATTCCCCTTTGAGGTTCCCTTTGTGTGGAATGACCCCTTATGGGATGAAATCGGGTTTTGCAGAAAATCAATTTTTCAGGCTCTGAAAAATTGTTTTTTCGCATGCCCCTTGTTAAATCTGCTAACTCCACCTGGTTATCTCGTTTGACCTCGCTCTAAATTTCGCAGATATATATATATAATATATATATACACATATATATATACAATACACAACTAAGAATGATCTAAGAATTTGAGGGACCCTCGACCTATTGTGGTAGAAAATTGCCTGCATTTAAAAATACGAATTTGAGGGACCCTGGGCCTCAAGCTTTCGAATTCTTAACCAGCTCTCGGGCAGCGTGGTCAGGTGGGCAAGAATAGAACCCACAAATGTGACAACTCAGCCTGGTGACTAGGTCGCTGGCTTATTCCCCATTTTTACACCGGGAAACTACCCAAACCAAGTCATAATTCCTAAGACGGTCATCAAAATGTCATGACGCCCAGACCTTGATGCTTCCTGAATCCAAGCGATACGCCAGGAACTTCCGCAACGTATCTTCCAACAACGCCGCTTGAGGTTTGTAGAGACAGATGATCATCACGTGTTCACGAGGATTTTGAAAGTTGGAGTCGGACTGCAGCCTGTGGCTGAACCCCAGGAATCGCAGCCAGTCAGAAATTAACTATTATATTTATATACCACAGAATGTATCAAAAAAAATCTGGTATTTTCTTGAAACATCTTGAAAACGTAAAACATGTTCCCAATAGATTCCCCAAATGGTGGGTCACTAATGGGAAAATAGAAGATATTTTCAGCCATTCCAAGGAATTGGGAACTCTTCAAGTCACCCTCCAAATACGTACACTGTTGTTCAATGCTTTTTAGGTATTTCAAGTGTTTCTCATGTCCGACGCTCATCAAACATTCGCACCGCCCAGCTTTTATCATCAAAGCTACTGTGCGACCATTTAGTTTGTCCAAAACTAGGATACCCTAAACATCACTTTGGTTCGTCATCATTTTCCCCATTCAAAACTGCAAACCAAATTCTACCAAATGTCCTCCTTGCCTTTTGTACAAACAGTCTTCTAGTGAAAGGCTCAAAAGGATCTCCATCAGCTTACCCAATAAAGGAGAGTACGAGGCTCAGGCACCCATGAAATCATACCACTTGGCACCCAAAGACTTCAATGGATCAATCCCCAGATGATGCATCACCCAGGAACGCAGCCACAATGTGTTTCACTTCTGCGCAATTGATCTTGGACGTACCAACCTGCAGGTTGGAAGTGGTTAAAAAATGATTCGAAATCACCAAAATCTGTATTTTCATGGCAAAATTTCAGGGGCTGAACATTGACCGAGAGTTTTTTTGACATATAAATGAATGGCGATATCACGCACTGCTAGGTGCATTTCGAAAATATGATAGAACCCACCAAAGTAAAGCGAATGAAAACGACGGCGGATGCGGTTCTCCCCCGTCCCTTACCCCCCCCCCACTCCCAGTTCTTGGGGGTAACCGCTTAACAAACCATTTAACTGATCCCAGCATCACTCGCAGCCTTCCTCATAGTCCCTCTATAAATGCTACAGTTGGCGGTTGGAATCACCATTTAACCACCAAAAAGTGGTGTCTCCAGGCAAATTAATGTCGGTTTCTCCCAAACTGTTCTCTATGTTTCAATTGCCATTTCAATCATGGGCCATGATTTTGGGAAATGCCCAGGCAATATAGTTGGGGGAACTAACAACCCATATATAACCCAGTTACAGACCAAAACCAAACCACAGGGTCTAAGGGGATGCCTACTGTTGGTAGGAGAAATTTTATGCATATTTAACCTTTATAATATATATATATGTTCTTTAATATGTATCATAAAATAATATATATATATATATGTCTCATAAATATATATATATATGTATCATATTTTTATATATGTATCATAAACATATATATATATATGTGGTATTGTAGCCTGTATATATATAGTTGTTTATTTATGTATCATATATATATCATATTATATATATAATATGATATATATATATATATGATACATAGATAAATAAATAAATATATAAATATATATATATATACGTTTATCTATTTATATATGTATATGCATATGTATCATATATATGTATATATATATGTCATTTATTTACATAGTATATGTATCATGTTTGTAAATATATATATATATCATATGTGTAATATATATATATATATATGTATCATATATATATATATATCGTATTTATATATACATATCTATATGTGTATTATACATATTTACATAATTATATGTATATTAAATATATATATATATGTATGTAATTATTTTGCTACTGTATAGAAATCCCGGAGGTTGTGCCTTTCCAGCCCCACCCCCGTAGCCACCGCTTCGCCCGCTTCGCCTCCGTTTCCATCTCGTGGATCTGCAGCCAGCGCAGGGCCGAGCCCGAGAGCCGCAGGCCGCCAATCTGACAGGACAAGTCGCTCCTCAGCTGTCCACCTCGGATGGAGCGATGACATGTCTTACTAATGTGAAATGGAATGGTGAGTTCATGGGGTTAAAGAAAATGATATTTCTTAAAAGCAATTAATGTTAATGCTATATACTAGTTATTAAAGTTAATAGTAGTGAATATTCATATTAATAATGGTTAATAATAGCTAAAATTGCATTGGAATAAATGAAGAAGAAGAAGAACTGGTATGATAGTTGATTGGAATTTGGCGTGAAGAAGATAAGTGAATAGATTGATCATCAATTTGTGGGTATGGATTATCGAAGGAAGTTTAGAAGTCAAACCTCCGACAATCTGGACAGATGGAAAAGCAGAGGTGGGACGAGTCAGAGAAGAGAAGAGCAGAAGAGAAAAGATCAGAGAAGAGAAAGAGTGAGAAGAAAGAAAAGGTGCACGAAAAGGTAGCAAAGTCGCGAAACAATGCGTTTTTCCAATGATTTGTGGCTCCGGAGGTCGAAAAGTAGGCTTGGCCATTGTGGCGCGAAGCACATGTCCAAGTCAAAATTTAGAAAGCACACCATTGTCGGACCACTTTTGGAAGTTGAGATGTCGAAAAAGTGCACGCCGTTGTGGCGCGAAGCACATTTCGAAGTCAAAATGTTAAAAACACCAGGGGTCCGGACCACTTTTGGAGGTTCAGATGTCGAAAAAGTGCACACCGTTGTGGCACGAAGCACATTTCCAAGTCAAAATGTACCAATCACCTCACGTTCGGAACACTTTTGGAAGTTGCGATGTGGAAAAAGCGCACGCCGTTGTGGCGCGAAGCAAATTTCGAAGTAAACACGTGCAAAACATACCAACCTCAGAACACTTTTGGAACTTGACATGTCGAAAAAGTGCACGCCGTTGTGGCGGGAAGCACATTTCCAAGTCAAAATGTTCAAAACACCACATGTTCGGACCACTTTTGGACGTTCAGATGTTTGCGCGGCAGGCGTAGGGGATTATGCACCTTGTCAAAAGTGAGCAAAACGTGAGGGTTTTGTAGCATTTCCAAAAACGATGGCAGGCGGCAGGCGTGGGACATTTGAAGAGGATCTGCAACGATAGACTGGGCCTAAGAATCAGCATGGTTTTGATGGGATTTATCGAATGACAGACAGACAGACAGACAGACAGACAGACAGACAGACAGACAGATAAACAGATAGACAGATAGATAGACAGATAGATAAACCGATATTTAGATAGACAGATAGATAGACAACTGCGACTACACTACAAGTACAACTACAACTACAGCTACACTACAACTACAACTACAAACTACAACAACTACCACTACACTACAACTGCAACTGCAACTGCAACTACAACTACAACAACACTTCACCTACAACGACAACTACATTTGCAACTACAACTACAGCTACCATCACACAACACTGCAACTACAGCTACAACTACAACAACAACTACAACTGCAACTGCACTACAATGTGATGTTTGATGTTTCCCTTCAATTTTAGAAATGTGAGAACTGCCTGATCTACGAGCTTGTGACATTCATCTGCTTGGAGGACCAACTGACAGCTGAGTTGCCATAGAAAAGCTGGGAGACCAACTGACACAAGACCTCCGGCATCCGGTACTGGATCCGCAGCGGATGCAAGGGACACTGGCAGGCCATGGCGCGTTCCATAAAGCTGCGATCCACGTTCTTGTCCTAACCGGCGAACTCAGCTGGCCATGGATCAAAATATAGCAAAATTACTGGGGTACCCAAAAAAAAACTTGGATGGTTCAAGGGTTCAGTTTTTAGAAATTGAGAATTTGACCATCAAATGGGTCTTGATGATTGATCGATTCCAAGGTCCTTGATCTCTCGGTCTCCACCCGTGGCCAACACCAAGGGATTCAACTGCTTGTGGTCACCCAGCATCACCAGGTTCTCCACTCCAATACCTTGGCGACGTCAACGTGGGGATTGGGGATTGATAGTGGAGATGTTGGATGTGGATCCAACAGGATACAATTGGAGCCTATTTGGTGTATCAAATCACAGATCCCGCAGTCCTTTCCCTACTCAAAAATAAACCCTTTTTTTTGTGCAGTTTCTACCCCCATCTTTGTTACGAAGACCAGGAAAAGGAGCGCCCAGAACCCAGTTTTACCCCTCAGTACCTTGACCTTGTAAAGTTTGATGATTCTCCTATCTTTCCCCATATCCGCATCATTTCCCATGTGCGTTTGGTTAAATCCCGCTTAAATCTCATTTGACAGGGTTGCTCCAAACACCTGATTTTTTCCCCCTTAGTGGCAATCATTTATACAACATCATGAAACCCTGTTTATTCATCTACCTTCCACCTCATAGATCGGACGCAGGACACCCGCAGGACCCGCATAGCCAGGACATACAGTACAACCCTGATTTAAAAAAAAAAACATCTTAGGTTTAGAAAAAACCATGAAATAATATATGATCCCCATATTCTTCCCATACAAACACCAATTTATCAGATTTCCATAGGAAATCACCATGGGGGTTTCCATAGAAAATAGGGGCTACCCAAAAGCTGGATGGTCAACAGCTGGGAATTTCCATCTATAAATGGATGGTTTTTTCGGGTTACCCCCAGTTATGGATGGGACAAAAAACAACCCTGAATAAATCGCCATCTTCAGTCTTCACTTTGGAAAAACCCATGAAATTGTATATTATATATCCCCATATCCCCGTACGAATACCATATTGATCTCATGTAAATCCCATAAAATCCGGACATATTACATTCATATTATCCCCATATTTCATGTAAATCACATACAATCCCCACCATTTCTGGTCCTACAGTTCCCCTTCCGAGCCACTGATCACCAGCGGCACGTAGGTCTCCGCCGTAGCCGCCGCCTCGTCGAGGATGCTCATGGCCAAACGGTTGGGGAAGTCGTCAGGGAAGTCTTCCTGGAGCTTTCGAACCTGGCAGTGGCGAAAGAATTTTGGTGGGCTGAACCAAATTGGAAATGGTGGGATTTTCAAGGGATTTTCATGGGATCTTCAGATCCTCATGGGATTTTCATGGAATTTTATGGGATTTTCATGGGATTTTCATGGGATTTCATGGGATTTTCATGGGATTTCATGGGATTTTTATGGGATGTTCATGGGATTTCATGGCATTTAACCATAGAGATGATATTGAAAGGGTCAATTGATGGGGATTTGAGCATGGATAAATATCGATAGTTGGTATTCAACAAGGAAAATCAAGGTGGATCTCATAGGGATTCAATATGGACACCATGAAAAAATGGGATCTAAATGGGATGTCTTTAACGGTTAAATGTCGCCCCTATTATTAGTTTCTGGCGGTTGTTATATGTGGTTATTCATCCCCAAAATAGCCCTTCTATTTCGGGTCACAAAGGGGTGTTTGGTCGATCTCTATGATTTCAAGCCAAGATATGATGATCATTGGGGCTTTGCCAAAACTACATCAGGCCGATATTGAAACTCTCAGGCCAAGGTATCCTGATATAATATATACAGGGGCTTTGAATAGGAAAAATAGTAATAAACCAAGGGGTTAAGGATACAAGGGGAATTCTCACCGAACCATCAATAGGAAAATCTTAGAATCTAAGTCAGATGAAAACAGTAAAAAAGACAATGATTCTACTTGAGTAACCAACTATTTCATGGCGAACAAGAATTAGCAATCTATAACAAGGCCAACTGTTATGTTTCTGCTGTATATATCTACAGTTGGATGCAAATTAATCGAGGCCTGCAAATTAATCGAGGCTGCCTCAAAAGTGAAAGCAAATTCCATCCGGTGTTTTAAAACCCATTTTCGCATTTGGGGCATCCGTCATTTTGAGACAAACGCATATGATGATTCCTTCAACCTCAAATCACAAATGAAATTTGGTTCAAACACCAACACGTTCTTAAATCCCAACTGTATTTCTAGGATTACGCGTGCAATTCCGCAGTATACACTGCATGCGGAAAAAGCTTTTGCCCTGGTCTTCATCAATCTCCTTCCAATTTTCCCATGGTTTTTCCCATCTTTTCCCACCTGATAGCTGGACGGAATGGTGCACAGAAAGACCCGCGTCTGCCGCACCACTCGCCTCTCCGCCGTGTCCCTCGCCACATGTAGCGCCTGCTGCGCCCTCTGCACACAACGCCGCAGCCGCTGACAGAAGTTCTCCACGTCCCACAGCCGTCGCCACAGGCCGTACCATGGGAGGCGTGGTGGCTGCCGGCTGGGCACACGCATGGCCTTGCTACGGACCACGACACGAGCCATCTTCTCCTGTCAAAGTTTTTGAAACTCCGAAATGGAGAAAAACAAGCGAATTGAGAATTGATTTAGCCGAAAGGTTTCGGCGAACCCCTCTCCTTGGTAGAATTCAGGCGATCCAAATAGAACTGCAGCGGGTCAAAATTCGCTGGCTGCCGTCGGCCATACATCGCGTCGTGCTGAAGGTCTAGTTTGTATCTTCGGACACTTGGCAAATTTTCAATGTATGACAAACCTGGTTTGTGGTTGATTGAGCCACCCAATGCCACCCATCCGGGCGAAAAAAAACTCGTCAACTGAAAATCATCTCCTAATGCTTTCTCCTAATGCTTGGGGATGGAACGAAGGAGCATAAAAAGTGAACAAACACGGCTGGAAACTCCCTTTCTTTCACACCAAAATCATTAAGGGGTGGTTCCAGCCAGGTTGGTAAAGCACAGGGTCTTGGTTTCCCACCCAGAAACTCAAGCGCGAGCGTCTGTGGGCCTTCCAAAGCCGTTGCTGTCGGGCCTGCTGCAAGGCTTCAACGGACTTCAAGACCTTCTGGAGGAGGTTCAGGGCCCATTTCATGCTCACCTCAATGGTAAAAACCAACAAGGCTAGAATCTACTAGAGGACTTTGGCTGATTTTGGCTGCAAAAAATCGGGTTTCAACTTGGCAAGTTGGCTACAAATCAGCCAAAGTTCCAACGGGCATGAAGCTGCCAGCGGGAACTGGAGGGAATCAGTCCTGTTGGGACCTAAACTTTGGTATCATCTCGACTGAAAAAAGGGCTGCAATACTCAAACTTGACGACGAAAATCACCGAAACTATCCATACAAAGTCATGGAATGGGGGGATTTTGAAGTATGCAAAAACAAGATCCAGCTGTACAGAAGTGCAAAGGCGGCAAAATTCAAAGCGGACTGCGAAGGGGTGTTCAATGGTTTTTCGCCCAGTCACCACCAATGAATCGCGCAGACACAAATTCGCCAAAGTATACCTCCCAGCCGTCTTGCCCACACGGCTCGGATTGCCCAGCACCAAGATCCGCATGCCGTTGGTCGCCTGGCATTTACAACCTGTTTTTTTTCGGATTGCGATGGCAGTTTCAAGAAGAAAAAATGTCTAAACCATGCTCAACCATTGGATTGAAAGGGTGTGCTCGTACGAAATCACAAAAAAATCACCATGGTTTTACTCAAATCCCAGTTCTGACGTTCTTCTCCACGCGATTTCAAAAAATCCCTATGTTTCTGGCTGTTTCTGGGTGAAATCGCCCAATGTTTGCTGATTTGTTTTTCTCACCAAAAAGGCCCAAAAAAAGGCAGCAGGACCTCGTGTGTGATGGCCAGCTTCTCGGACACAGCATCAATGGCTTGATTCGTTACACAGGTGACGACCGAAGCCGCACCTGGCCGCACCAGGTAACGGATTTGAAACATGGATCGGTTGAATGCTGGTGTTAAGCAACACAACGTGCTGGTGGTTAGTAACAAAATTTGGGGATTTCACCACAGGATACCACAGAAAAGGTTGGGAATAGTTGATGAATACAATAATGGAGAATTTAACTTTAGCAAGAAAAATGGTGCGTTAAAGCAAAAGAATGGATTTCAACTTCAACCTGAAATTCGGACGTCAAGCAACAACAAATGGATTGGTTGAAGGGAATTGTTACAAGAAGCCTTGAGTTCAAGGCTGAAGAAACCTGGTGTCATCGGGAGATCATTCATATCATTTCCATGGTTCCAAGAAACCAACATATCCAACATCCACGGTTTTGTTGCACCTGCAGGCATTCGAGCACTCAACACATGGAAGATGGTGGTGCTCTTACCCGTCCCAGGTGGGCCGTGAATGAGTTCGACACGAGAACTCAGAGACTTCACGGCACGCTCTTGGTCCTCACAGGGATTCATCAAAGATTTGGCACCTAAACTGATCAAGTTTAAAAGTCCCCATTGACTTCGATAAGATTTTTTGGTTTTGGTGATGTGATGTTCAAAATCCTCATGAAATGTTATCAAGAACCATCTGGGTTCTTAAAATGTGCAAATATCATTTCATGGGGCTCCCACACTTGATTTGTTCAAATAATCTTCCTTTGATCGGTATCTAACCTCACAACTAATCACCAACCAAATTATGGCTTAACTTATATCTCCATTTGCTGGTTGGTCAACATCCCCGTATGGAATGGGCAGTATTCCATTGTCCCATTGTACGACAATCTCCACAAATCCACAATATCTCACCTCATTGAAGGGCATCAACCGCGGCTGCAAGGGTCGGCACATGGCATAGGTTCCAGGATCTTGCCGTGTGGGGTTCAAGACCATTCGCTCCAACGACAGGTTCTTTGGGGCTGAAATCTGCAGGCTTGCAGCGCATTGGTACCTGGCAAAAAAAACATCGGCATCCGGCACGAAAACATCGGAATTCAATGTTCGGCCGACGATTTTTCCACTTTTTTGTGGGTGTAAAGAGATTGAAACCCTGGACCACTAGAAATACGTGATGGCAACCACAAAATGTGCTGATCTTTCTGGTAAGCCATCTGAGTAGCTTCAAAGGCTTCAAGCCCAGATTTTGCAAAAATTCCATCCCCATATCGGCCCATATCCCTTCCTCATATTTTTGAGGGCATCAAGCCACCCACCCAGCCACCGGAGTTCTTGCCCGCGCACCTCACCAGGTAATCCCCCGCAAAGAGACGAACTTTCAGGCGTCCCTCAGCAACGCCATGACGCTGCAAAGCCGTTTCCAGGCTTCTGCCTTCAAGCGAAAATCCTTTCAGCTTGACTGCAGTCTCTCCACTTTCCTCCTTCGGGCCAATCGAAAAATGAATTTTCAGGTTTACTGTTTGGTTTGACCAACAAAACTGGAATTTCAGTGGGATTTAGCAACAATTGGTATTTCAATTCTACTGAAATTGCTATTTCACCATAATATTTGGATTGCAAGGAGGATAATATACATCGTACACCGTACAATCCGTACACAATCCGTACGCCCCCGAGCTTTTTAACGAAGCCCTGTGTCATGTCTTGCGATATGGCCACTTGAGGTGACTTGGTATTCGGTACTAAGGGTGACGGCCCATCCGTCCTAAACTACAGGCATCACGGCATCACTTTCTTGCTTCAGCAACCAGCCATCTGATGTTTGTACCACAGAAAAAAGAAATGGCCCCTCTATACCCCAAGGTATAGCCCAATAAAAATGCAAAATGATGACAAAAATAGACCATCAAATTTGGGAGGTACCCCTGATTTTACACCCACACCCAGCTAAGCTAAGTGTCACCCCTCAATGTCCTCGCACTTGGTGACCCAGAAGAGAGAACCGTTCAACTCTACGATGTTGTCTTTCAGTTGTAACTCAGCTTCCACCTGGAAATCGTTAAGTGAGGTGTCTTTCAGTTGTAACTCAGCTTCCACCTGGAAATTGTTAAGTGAGGTGGGCCCCAAAAATATTCATGTAGGTAAAACAGTGCCATAAACCACCCATTGGGGATTTTATTTATCACCATTTTATGGTGAAATTCGGGATGGACGATCCCATTTTGCCAACAACTTGACCCCACCTGTGGTCGTCTTCCCGTAGCATCCACAGGGCGATACGCCGACAGAGCATCATACACCGCGCGGCAATGCAGCAGAACGTTCCCGGCTCCACTGTGAAAGCCGCAAACCGCTTCTGCCAGCACGTTCGCTTGCATGGTGACATAGTAGTCTTCACGTCTGCGATAAGTATCCTCAGGGTGAAGAAATCGAAACCAAAACAAGCCGGCCACATGAGGCCAGAGCATGTTGGGAACCTTCGGAAGTACCAACCATACATTTTGACCAAAAAATATCAACTCAATCAATGTGACATATCATAACTTAGGGTAATTTACTAATTTAGGTTCAGAAAGCAGAATATAGGTTTGTCTAAAAATGGGATATCCCATTCCATCCAGTGAGTCATCATATTCCCTAGGAAAAACGCCAGTATTGAGGGTATGCCCCATTCACCAACCCCAGCCAGACATCGGAAAGTCTACCCCTCCTCCACTGGTTGGAAGGGGTAGCGATTGGGATCGCCTGCAAAGGCTTCCAAGAACTTCCGGCGGAGACCTTGGTCTAAAACAGGATCTGCCGGGGATAGCGTTCAATGTGGATATGATAGGTGAAAGGAAAACGGGGGATCGTCTCCAACAATACGTTTCAATACCAAGTCGTGGTCTAATTTGGATAATTTGGGGGCATCCTCATTTTAGGAAACTTCCATATGCATATGTAGAATAAGTAGGAGTGTATATATGCACATGCATATAATGGTGCATTGCAAGCTGCAAGGTGAGATCATAATCCGCAAGATCAAAGCAAAATGTTGCAGGGACTCCGCCGTTTGGTCAAACCTTGGGAAAAACCTTCAAATCCCTCGACCCCAAAATGCAGATTTGGCAAATCATACGTTTTTCATCGTTTTTCCATTACCATTTTTTGATTCAAATTGTTCAATTGTCGTTTCCGCGGAATTGGTGATGTTAGCTCATGCTGTGGTTCTTTATCAAATTGGTACCCAAAAACTGTTGGTTCCCCGTTGAAAATAACGTTTTTTCTGGATGATTTCGGGGTCCCCAATGTCCAGAAATCACCATATCTCATCATGATGCTTGATTCCCTGTTTTGTCACATGAAAGTGTTTGCCGAGTTTTGTACCATCTTCAGTCAACGAAATCCCCATTGACTATGAGGGCGTGGATCAAATCTCAATACAGCCAAACACATGATATTTTTGCGTACCTATGGCCAAAATCCATACGTTGGGGAGCCAAAAAAAATTGACCCATGCCAATCTTTCGGGAGAGCGCTTACCATTGACCACACTTCTTCGGGGATTCACCTCTAAGTGGTACCAAACGAAATAGCGCAGTACACCCTGATCATACCCATTATACCCCCATGTATCCAATTATATTCCCACTACATCCTACTACATCCAACTGTATTTCATGATATTTCAATACAAGTCTCAATTTTATTTTGTTTTTTTCCCACTATATTCCCATTACATCTCAACAAATATTTTCCAAACATGGGGAACTCTCGATTTCTTTATTTTGCGTGGTGAAATTTTAATGTTTCGAACCAACTCGTGGCGGCCAAAAAACCGCCGTTGCGCGTGGACTCGTGGCCTTCGTCGTCGAAAAACATGACCTGGGCGGCAATTTTTTAGCCACCAAAGTTGGGAAACAACCAAAAATTGAAACAACAACAAAAAATAAGAACTAACAAAAATTGGGATTGAACCTCTCATTTTTATGTGCATGTGAAGAAATCGTCCAAATCGATGGTCATTTTCTTTTGGTTTCGCTTTGGCCTGCTGTAAATTTTGTTGTGGTTTGTTCCTGATACATGTCATTCATAATGGCAAACCACCGCACCAAACCATCCATATTAGTTTCCCAGGTGCCTCGTTTCGCACCCTCGCACGATGAAGTGTGTCAAGGCAATGTCTGCTCGAATTATGCAATGGCTGCATAAAAACACGTTTCAAAAAAATGTAACAATTTTACTCAAAAACGAAAGTTAAAATGAAGTAAAAGTTTCCAAAATTTCACCAGGAACACATAGAATGACGTGTAACATAGAATGGGTTGCGAACAGCAAATTTATACATATTATATTAAATTATATTATATTTTATTTTATTATATTTTATTACATTTTATTAAATATATATTTTCAGGTTTCAATCACCGACTCTCTAAATATATATATATATATATATTATATATTTATATATATATATATATTTATATTTATATTTATATATATATATAAATATATAAAATATATGAATATATATATATACATATATATACATATATATACATATATATATAAATATATATAAATATATATGAAAAAAATGTATGTATATATATATATATGTATGTTTTTTTTTCTCTCTCTCTCCCAACGTTGCAAGCAAAAAAGGTAAGTTTCAGTCAGCCAATATGTGTTGTTAATATGAATATTATGACTCATATGACCATAACTATGGAAGGAAGTTTAGAAGTCAAATTTCCGACAATATGGACAGATAAAAAGAAGAGATGGGAAGAGTCAGAGAGAAGAGAAGAGTAGAAGATCAGAGAACAGAAAGAGTCAGAAGAAAGAAGATGCAGATGCGCGAAAAGGCAGGAAAGTCGAGAAACACTATGTTTTTCCAATGACTTGTGGCTGCGGACGGTCGAAAAGTAGGCTCGCTAAAGCGGCGGGTGCGAAGCCATCTGGCCAGATGAGAGATGAAAAAGTGCACGCCGTTGTGGCGCGAAGCACATTTGCAAGTGAAAAAGGTAAAAACACCTCACATTCGGACCACTTTTGGAAGTTGAGATGTCGAAAAAGTGCACGCCGTTGTGGCGCGAAGAACATTTCGAAGTCAAAATTTAAAAAACCAGGGGTTCGGACCACTTTTGGAAGTTGAGATGTCGAAAAACGCTGTGGCGCGAAACACATTTCGAAGTCAAAATGTAACATGTACAAAACACCTCAGCTTCGGACTACTTTTGGAAGATGAGGTGTCGAAAAAGTGCACGTCCTTGTGGCTCGAAGCACATTTCCAAGTCAAAATGAAAAAAACAAGGGGTTCGGACCACTTTTGGAAGTTGAGATGTCGAAAAACGTTGTGGCGCGAAACACATTTCGAAGTCAAAATGTAACATGTAGAAAAAACCTCAGCTTCGGACCACTTGGAAGTTGAGATGTCGAAAAAGTGCACGTCGTTGTGGCGCGAAGCACATTTCGAAGTCAAAATGTTAAAAACACCAGGGGTTCGGAGGACTTTTGGACGTTGAGATGTCGAAAAAGTGCACGCTGTTGTGGCGCGAAGCACGTTTCGAAGTCAAAATGTTAAAAAGACCAGGGGTTCGGACCACTTTTGGACGTTCAGATGTCGTTTCGTGTGGCAGGCGCAAGGGATTGTGCACCTTCTCAAAAGTGAGCAAAAGGTGAAGGTATTGTAGCATTTCCAAAAACGATGGCAGGCGTGGGACATTTGAAGAGGATCTGCAAAGGTGCATTTCGCGTGGCAGGCGCAGTACAAAAGGCATGTTCATCAGAGATGTTAGGAGGTCAGGGCGCTGCTTTCCTGAGATGGGTTGCATTTTGGAGCATCAGATCTGTAGGTTTGCTAAGATGATTTTGCGTGACAGGTGCAGCACTTCGTATGACCTGGCATCACTTTTACGTGGCAGGCGCAGTACTTTAGACAGGCGGAGTGGAAAAATCGCAAAACGCATTGGTACGAGGCCGTCAGCGCTGCACTCAACTTTCCACTTTTGAAGGATGTCTCGCAGAATTGTATCGTTTTTGATGTTGTCAACTTCGAAAAATGAGGAAGTCTCGCAGAATTGCGTTGTTATTGATGTTGTCAAATTTGAAAAATGAAGATGTCTCGCAGAATTGTTTCATGTTTGACGTTGTCAAGTTCAAAAGTTGAGGATGTCTCACAGAATTGCTTCGTTTTTGGTGTTGTCAAACTTTGGAAAATGAAGAAGTCTCGCAGAATTGCTTCGTTTTCAAGCTTGCATTGACAGATAGATAGATAGATAGATAGATAGACAGACAGACAGAGAGAGAGTGAGAGAGAGAGATAGACAGATAGACAGATAGACAGATAGACAGATAGACAGATAGACAGCTACAACTACAATTACCACTACACTAGACACTACACTACTGCCACAACTGCAAATACAAATATACTGCGCTACATTACACTACACTAATTACATCTAATTATTACACTACACTACGGCAATTGCACTAACAACTACAACAGCAACTACTACCACAACTGCAATTACAACTACACCACGCTACACTAATTACACTGCAGCACACTACAACTACAAATACAATTACGACCACACTACATTACACAACACTACGCTACACTGAGTACATTGCATTACACTGCAACTACAACTGCAGCTGCAACTACAGCTGCCACTACATTACAGTACACTACGCTACACTACACTACACTACCCCTACAACTACAACTGCAACTACAACCACAACTACAACCACAACTACAACCACACTACATTGCACTACACATACTACACTACACTCCGCTCCACTCCACTCCACTACACTACACTACACTACCTTACACCACACTACACTACCCTACACTACCCTACGCTACACTACACTAATTACACAGCACTACACTACAACTACAACTACAACTACAACTACAACTACAACTACAACTACACTACACTAATTACACTGCACCACCACCACTACAACTACACTACCTTACACTAGACTACACTACACTGTACCACACTACACTACACAACACTACACGACATTACGCTGCACTACACTACACTAAGTACACCACACCACGACTACAATTGCAACTGCATTTGCAAATACACTAATTACACTACATTACAGCTACGGCTCCACTACACTGCACTACCCTACAACTACAGCTACAACTGCAACTAAAACTACAACTGCACTACACCACAGTACATCCAGCAGTTGTGGTAAGGTGACCACTGCAGCCGTTGCAGCCATTCCAAAAAACACAACTCCAACCACCTGTCGGTCCATCAGTGGATTCGCTCTGCCATCCGTGATTCACAACAACCAACCTCTCCTATAGGTTTCCTATTTTTGAAACTTCCGCCACCGCCTTGTGCGGTACTACTGGTATACCCCGTCTTACAATTGTGTCCAGAACCGAAAACGTATTCCCCTTCAAAAAAATCTGCCGAAACAACCCTCCAGTAGGGGAAAAAAGGCAAGGAAAGGAACCTTATAGAACAAAAAAGAAGAAGAGGGAAGAAACTGCTAAAACGAACTCAAGTCACAAACATGTGGCTATAATGGGGAGAAACAATACAGAATGCACGTGGAAACCACAGCAGAGATGGATCAGTTAGCCATGGAAACATGGAAGAAAAGGAAAGGGAAGGAACGTCATAGAAGGACAGGACAAGAAAAGAGAATTGGATAAGAGAAGAGGGAACTCCAGATTCCCCTGCAGGTCACAAACCCGTGGCTATAGTGGGGAAAAACACACATAGAACGCCCATGGAAACTACAGCAGATAGATCAATGGGCAATAAACCAATAGAAGGAAAAGAACATCGTAGAAGGAAAGGACAAGAAAGGAGAAGAGGATAAGAAAAGAGGGACCTCCAGATTTTCCTGCACGTCACAAACACGTGGCTATAGTGGTGAAAAACACAGATAGAACGCACGTGGAAACCACAGCAGGTATTCTATAGATCAATGGGCCAAAAAGAAAGAAGAAAAGGAAAGGAACATTCTCAGGAGAACAGGACAAGACAAGGGAAGAGGACACGAGAAAAGGGAACAGGTTCCCCCGCAGGTCACAGACATGTGGCTATAGTGAGAAAAAAACACATAGAATGCCCATAGATCAATGGAAAGGAAAGGAAAGGAAAGGAAAGCAAAGGAAAGGAAAGGAGAGGAGAGGAGAGGAAAGGAAAGGAACATCATAGAATGACAGGATGACAGGATGACAGAATGACAGGAGATGACAGAATTTTCAACTGCTTTAATTAATGGGCAACATGCAGCATGCAATAGCGTGTTGATCGACCTGGCGAAAGCTAAGAGGCGATGGACGGAAAAAAAAATCATAGAATGACAGGATAAGAAAAGAGAAGAGGATCAGAGAACAATGAACCCCAGATCCCCCACAGGGAACAAACACGTGGCTATAGTGAGAAAAACACACATAGAATGCCTATGGAAACTACAGAAAATATAGATCTACGGGCAATAGAAACATAGAAGAGAAGGAGAAGGAAGGAACATCATAGAAGGAAAGGACAAGAAAGGAGAAAAGGATAAGAAAACAGGTCAGGTCACAAACACGTGGCTATATTGGGAAAAACACGCATAGAATCCACTTGGAAACTACAACAGATATAGATCAATGGGCATAAGGAACATACTGTAGTTGCCGTTGCGGTACGCTGGTGCTGTGCACCACAATGCTAAAAAGCTTTTCCAGACCTAGTTTTTTAGATTGTCCCGGACGAATCCTTGGTCGTTGGGCCGGTGGCGGAGTCTCCGGTTCTGCTGGCTTTCTCGGTGTTTGGGAAGACTCAGTGTCCTCATCCAGATGCTCCTTGTACCACTGTTCCCATTCAGCTTCCGTGTGCTTGTTCTTCTTCTTTTCTTTTTCGGCTCCCACTTGTCACCCCATGCCCCATGCGCCATCCCACCAATACCATTCTCCTCCATCCACTTCATAATAGGCCGCTGCTTTGGGAGCTGCCTCTATAGAGGAGGAGGCCGGTTCCGCAGGTATTTCCTTTGGCCCTGCAGGTCTTGCCTTTCCATAGACTGATCTCATCCTTGCAAGGTAATCAACCATTTTTTCTCCTTCTCTCTGTTCCTTCCAGTTTCCCCACTCTTCATCATCAGTGGGCAATTTTTCTTCTTTCTTGGGCCTGGGAGTTGGCATCGATGGTTTTTTTCGGTGGCGGCCTCCCAGGGGCCTTCATACCTTCTGGCAGCGGAGCTATCGGTCCCTTTGCGACCCTTCCCGATTCTTGCAATTCGGCTGCAGAAGGGCCGGGGCTTTTTTCACCCTCCGATCGCTTTGTTGTCGATTCCATTTCCCTGTGCGGCGACCTAGATCGCCCTGTTTCACCCTGTCTCCGACGGTCTCTTCCTTTTTCCCTTTTTTCACGGGCGCGGTCCGCATCCCTCTCTTCGGTTTTTTTCTTTTTTCTAATCGATGATCTTCTCCCAGACGTGTTTCTTCTTCCTGAGGTTAATCTTTTTCTTCTACAGTTGGCGCCGCCGTGGAATGACCTTCTTCCCCACGTACATCTTTCCCTCGATCTTTCAGGGCCAACTTCACCATCAGTTCAGCTTGTTCCACCATTTGTCGATTGAACTGAGGAACCACCAGGAGTGTCAAGTGGCCCATAAGCCATCGGAAGACTTCCCACACCAGGATGACCATCATGGCATAAAGCATGCCGAAAAACTGACCGAAGACGCCTTGCGAAACATCTTCACCGTCCATAGCTGTCACTGGTGCAGCAAGGCAGACGAGGACGCTTTTGAGCCCAAAACTTTTGGAAAAATAAATTGTTGCGGACAACCCCAATTCCCTAACGGAAAAACACTGAAATACCGTTGGTTGCGGTGCTATCCCCTTGAGGTTTCAGGATGATTTTCCCTTTACCTATCACATTAGAATTCCCCAAAAACCCAATTCCCCAAGTTGCAACCAGTTCACACGGCTCTGTGGAACCCGACCTTAGTACAACTTCGGCAGCTCGATGGTCTTTTCGCATGGACCTGGCACAATCCAAGTCCCAATTTTTCTCTTGTCCATCCCCAAGACCATCCAGTTCTTCTTTTCCCGAACTGTGCACTTGGGCAACATGACCGTGGTGATCTTGTACCCGCAAAACTTTCAAAATTGGTGGATTTTCATCCCAAAAATGAACCCTTTTTGGTTCTGAGTTACCCCTTTTGGATTTATTCCCCCGTTTTAGGATACCCCTAGGTTCTTCTTCTACAGGGTGTTCAAACTTGTCCAGGAATGTTCTTCTTCTCCAAAAACGGTAAGACCGACTCCAACCGGAACCGATCCTTGACCACGGATTCAGTGACGCGATGCGCATCAGCCAGTCTTGCACCAGCCTTCCAATGGCAGGGCTTCATGCCGGAAATCGGCTAGTTCTGGATGTTTCTCGGCCAGACCAACCACCTTTTTCACCACTGATACGCACCGACCAGCGATGTCTCGGCAGTTGTCCCAGGAGGGAGTCTCCTGGTCTGGTTCTTCCGGATGTTGTTCTTCTCCCAGAGGTTGTTCTTCACGACGGTTGGACCCCATTGATGGTTGAACCCCGGAACCTTGGTGATTGACGAACCTCCAGAACCTTTCCCAGCTGGGCTTCACAGCTATTTTTTTGTTTTTTTTGTCCGAGCCCGTTGCCTTTCGGCGGGTCTGCGGTCTTGAGTCTTACTCACGGACCAGCGGGGAATCGAACCACCACCGGCAGTCTGTCAGCGCCACAAGAGTGACGCCATACCAACTGAGCCATGAGGGCGACTAGCTGGGCTTCACAGCTATGATCTTCGTTAGGAAACCGGCCACAAATTTTCCCCCTTGAAGGTGACGGATGATCCAACTACCATCTCTAACCGCTCCTGTTGCTCGCAACCGCAGGTGTCGGGTCACGGACCGTCAGGATTTTCCAAGATGGCTATTGCAGCCATGTTGTCTCCGTAGATGATCTTCTGCCCGATTTCCGTCTTTCCACGACCTCTATGAGAGACGCCAGAGAGTCTCCCATGACCATGGACTCCAAATAGGACATCAGTTCCCCTTCTGCGGTGCTCAACACCACAAAAGCTTGACGGCTGGCTTCCCATTGAACCAACTCTCCACCGGGGCAAATGAAATGTCCGAGAACATTTCGACTTGCTGCATCTTCGGGACCACGATCATCACTTGTGCAAACCCTTGAGATTGTTGAGTTTCGGTTCCCTTCAGGCAACCTGTTGTGCAGTTTTTACCACCCATTTAGGCCGTTTGTTCACCTGTCTTCCCAATAGGATGAGGAAACTGACATCCGGCCTTGTCCTCATGGACAATCACAGAAACTCGCCAACCACCGTTTAAGCTTGTCGTATGTTTTCAAGCGCTGTTCTTCTTCCGGAAGTGGTTTCAACGACACGGTGGGATTTCCCTCTGTGTCCAAGGCAAATCCTGTGGTTTTGGGTTTTTGTTTTTTTTGTTTGGTTCATGATTTGCCGAGAGATTATGGAACCAAGGTAATCGGCCGCAACAGAAGAACTAGACGACGGTTGGCCCGAGAGCGAAAAAGATGTTTTCAAGCAGCTCTGAGGATGGTAGTCGTAAAAGATAGTCGGTGAATAGTTGGTGAATTTTATATGAGCTATGGAAAGATATGGTGTGAAAAAGTAAGATTGATCAAGAAGAGAATATTTGGTAAAGGGCATCAGATGACATGTGTCTTGCAACCACAAAGAGAAAGAGGGGGCAGAGATAAAGAGAGAGAGAGAGAGAAAGAGAGAGAGAGAGAGAAAGAGAGAAAGAGAGAGAGAAAGAGAAAGCAAGAGAGAGAGAGAATGAAAGGGGGGGTAGAAAGAAAACATGAAGAAATGTAATGTGAGCAACAAAAGTGCACAGGAGGCTCAGTGCCATGAGTCTGCGAATGACATGTGCTATCTCATTTTATTATGGTAATTCTCACACACATTGCGGAAAAAGGCGCGGCACCATCATTCCGTGAACGCGAAGAAACGCGACGCTTTTATACAGAGACGCTTTTACACACAGAATCTTTTACACATAAACACTTTTACACATAGACGCTTTCACACAGAGACGTTTTTCATGCACACACACAGACGCATTTCCACACAGAGACTTTTACACGAAAACACTTTAACACACATACGCTTTTATACACAGACTCTTTTACACACATACACTTTTACAAGTAGATGCCTTTTTACAGACGCACACACACTTTCACACACAAACGCTTTTACACACAGACGCTTTTGCACACAGACACAGACGCTTTTCCACACAGAGCCTTTTACACACAGACGCTTTTCCACACAGACCCTTTTACACACAGACGCTTTTACACACAAACACTTTCACACAAACACTTTTACACACAGTTTTTTTTTTTCCTCCGGTTTGGCCGATTCGCACTAGGCACGGTCCTTACAATAGCGTAAGCGGTGAAAAGCATTAAGGAATAGGACACGTATGGTCCAAAAACGCTGGCAAATCATCACATCAACAAAAACAAACAAACCAAAAAACACGACCAAAAACGACCCGCAAATCCCCCAGCCAGATTTGCGTTTCGCCATAAAGCAAAACAGCGAAGCAACAACGAACGGGGCCGGGCCCAAACAAAAACCAAACCAAACAACTTGAGATTTGCCTTGGATACAGTGACCTAAGCCACTGTATCATCATCAAAAACATGCAAACTAATTAAGTGCGGCAGAGCGAAGAATATAGTAATCGATCACCCAGATTCTCATCACCCATACAACCTTGACTGTCACTCCAGCTCTCTGATGGGTAGGCAAAGCAGGAATAGCTGATAGTACAGCTCGTACCAGTTGCCAATCTCATTGTCAAAGTTGGTCATATGATGGTAAGCGTAGTTAGAGTCCAGTCTCTGTAGTAAGATACTGCCGCAGTGGTGATGAGACTCAATACCCCCCTCAAGGGGGGGTAGGTATTGACAGCCTGTAGGTCATGCAGGATTATAACTGTAATTCATCACAGATGCTGTCATATCGTAGGAAGCCAAGAGGACCTGAAACGGTGCCAATGGTGAAAGATTTCCGCAGATAAAAAAGGATCCTCTCCGTAAGGTCATTGCAGATGAATAAAATAAACTCGTGCAGAGGGTAGGCTTAAGCAAAGAAAGATTACTACTCAGCGACCTGTACTCAATTGCGCCGCTCGCACATGGCAATCGTGCTCAAGCCACAAACTTGAAGAGGTGACTAGGTTCGCTGTACCAGCACCCGATTGACTAGCAGGATTCACAAGGTGTCAGCGTCCCAGCAAAAGCTGCTGCAAGTCAGATGTTCCAGAGGTTCGCAGTGCATCTCACATAGGGCCACTCCCCCTAGAGTGCGCCATGAGCAGAATCACTACGTCCCATCAGCGCACCGAACCATGTTGGCAGGCTTTGCTGCACTAGGGCGCTCCAGACTGAACAGCAGGAAGCACCACTGGACAGCGCCAGTAGAGCTCACTGCAGTGCAGCCTGGTCCATGGCTCTACCGGGGATCTACCGCCCCTCCCGGAGAAAACGCAGAAACAACACAGAGCGAGAAGGGCCCTCCCCAGACAGCCAAAGAAAAAGCCACATGATTCAAACTACCCAAAACAAAAACGACTTGAAAGAGGGACAACGGAGAGGGGGGGACGGTGACAGAAATCTGCCCCACCGCAAACGAATTCAGAGTTACTAATGATAAGACCAATGTAGTTAAGGTGAAATGACAGAGCTATTATGCAGAGCGGTAACCTCGGTATCCAGGCAACAGGTAAACCAGACGACACAAAAACCACCAATGAGAACCCTGCCATCATGGGGGGAAGCAAACCAAAAAAGGGGGGAGAGGCCAAAACACAACACACACAACGACACCAGCCACACAGAAGGAGCGAGGAGAGGAGCCAGGAGGCAGCAGAGGACAGAGTGAGAAGGGACACACCCGCACCAGAAGGGGTACAAACGTGCCTTAGCGGAGTTCAAAAAAGGGGCCAAGGATCATACTATGATGAATACCTCAGTGAGGGGGCACACAGCACTCCAACAACACAGGAAACATGGTGTAGAGGGAAAGATCCCCACACAGGGCCAAAGGCCTTTATTGCCATGAGACACAATGAAGAGGGGAAATCAATGCACAACAATCACTCCAAGCACAGAGGCAAGGCAACCAGGCCGTCGCCGGAAGCAACGATACCCAGAGGGAGGGACCAGTAAAACCTGGGCCAAGGCGCCAAGGAGGAACATCCGAGGGGGAGGGAGGGTCACGTCAGGCAGGGAACAGTAACCACAAACAGAATAAGACAGAACAGGCACCAACACCTAATGTAGCTCTGCGGATGGCAAAACCTATGGATGAGTCAACGAATCCAGGTGCCTTAGCTAGTGGAAAGGGTGGGGGAGTGGGTGGGTGGCTCGTCAAGACTACATCTGGGGACAACAACAGCATCTTTACCCATCGATGATTGTCAGGCACAGACTGCGAGAGCGCGAGTGCGTGCACTAGGCTTCATGGCAGAGGCAACCTTAGTGAAAACTAAGCTCTCGACGGGACAGCACATTCGCACCACGGGTATAATCGAAACCATGCGGCCCGATCTGTTATGCCTAAGCTGGCATTCGCACACAAAGCCAACTGTGGCTCCCAACTGATGGAGAGACCTGAATTGGTAGGAGCCAGGCATGTGTCGCAGGATGAACCTAACAATTATAAATGAGGAAAATCTGTGTCCCCTACTGCATATCAGTGCACCTGTCACGTCTTTGGACAGACACACCGGTATGGACAGTAAACTTAGGTAGATGTGACGAATGGACCAAAGAAGTATGTAAATCAACTTCCACCACCGTGATTGATGAAACAAAGCCACATAATGGGTGAAAAAGCGGAGTGAAACAGAAATGATAAGAGGAAGGGGGAAAAGGGGTGGACAAAGAAAGGATAAGAGTGGTGCGAAGAGGGGTGAGCTGGGGATCATGTCATACCTCTCGTGAAATGTTCCAAATGGTGTTTTTTATCTGCTGTAATGGTGTCGTACCATTCATTGGTGAGCCCAAATGAAACTGGGTTCACTGCTTGCTGGGCAACTTCGATGTTCGTCCAGATCTTCCGGAGGGACCCTCCTGCGGACTCTCCTGTCTGGGAAGTTTCGTTCCCGCAGGTTGGTTTGCAAGGCATGTTCCGCGATATAGACTGCTGGTTGCTGGAATAAAACTCGCTCTGCAAATCTGTCAAGATGGACTGTCCACTCAGCAAACATATGGCTGTGTGACAGTTGCTTCCTGAGTCGCGCCTCTGTTTGATGAAGGCTCCCATTCGTATGCCACAACCGCAAAAGACTGTAGTTGGAAGGCCAGTCAAGTGGGCACAGTGTGGCTGTTTCTTTCCATTTTTCTGGTGTAAGCCCTGCTTCAGAGGGAATGATCACTTCCAGAGTAGTACGATTCGAGCCTAGGGGTTGGAGACCTCGCATCATGCATGGTTCAACGAGCCCTGTGGTGTATCCATGGATGAGCTCCTGGAAGCTTCCAGCCATTTGAAAGTCTTCATCCAATCCCAGGTGAAAACCAGGCAAATTTTTGGCAGCAAATTTAACTGCTTGGAGCAGCTGCTTTTCTCCTTCCACGGGAGTCTCGTCAAAGGAACGTTTCGGGCACGTGATGTTGATTTCTTGAGGTTTCTGTGCATTCTCAGGAGCGTTCTCGAGGAGTTTGGGAGCAATTTTACTGGCCCAACTAGCCGGAAACCATGCCAAGAGGGCAGAAGCACCACTCGTAAGGTCCACTAACCCAGTAGTGCGCCGATGCGGCCGATCTGTGACTAGGACTTTAACAGGGCCACTCGGCGCTCGACTCCGATTCACTTCAGAGCTCTCTCGGGCTGAGCCAATGAGTTCAGACAGAATGGGCCGAAACCAGTAGGTGGCATACAACAGGCATTCAGTTTCTGGGGTCACCATGGATTCAGCCAATCTCATCAATGAGCTCATCGCCTGGGAGAGCTTCTCAGCCAATCGAATTGTGAGGGCCCTTGCTGTTTGCATGAGGACATCCTCCACACTGTCACCTTGCCCGCGCAACCACAGCTCACCGGCCACACTCAACAAGATGCGCGCAAACTTTTCTTGGATGGCAATCAGAGACAACGTCAATCTCGCCTGTAGCCACAGCGGCGGGAGAATGCCAAGGTTTTCGGGTATGCAGAAAGGGTTTCCGTTAGGTTGGACATTAGTAATCAGGATTGCTAGCTTGTCAGCTGCGCTCACGATCTCGTCCTCAGAGGGATCTTCAGCTGCTTCAGGTATGGGTGGACACCATGAAATGGTAGGGTCTTCTGGGTCACTTTCTCCATCGGTAGAGGCTGCTTCCTCATCCGAGGAGGGGTCACTCACTGTGTCTCTTGCACCCTCAGGACTTGCAAGTTTCATAGCACCTGGATCAAATTGGCGGTCTAGCGTGGCCAGGAGCTCCGGTTGCAACCGATGGGCATCAAAATAATGGATACCTGGGATCACCACAAGTTGTCGATCCTGTATACCCACATGAAAGAAGACCTTGTGGCCCCTGTGTCGATGAACGAGGGCTGGGGACCCATTGTAGGCTGCACAAAGCCAGAGGGGAGATCTGTAACCATCAGCAGCGTAACCATATAGGTATTCACGATCAATTGAGCAGGGGAAAAATCCGCTGGTCGTCAGCACATGGTCACGTGTGCGGGACTCTAGCGCTGCAAGGACATTAGGGGGAAGCCGTAGCTTGTCTCTACATGCCACGACCAGCCGATATCGTCCCCACGCTCGTGTGCCATTAGTGGTCACTATCATGGCAATAGCAAGGGGCGGTTTATCTTGGGGAATAAAGGGTACCGATAATCCCCAGTCCAGTATGGCACTTCTGTCGCTGGGGTAGGTTGTAGGGCCATGGTACTGAATGTCACGGCCCTTCAGCGTGAAGTATCCATAATGGTAAACCCCTATTGTCTGGGCCATTCCAATCATGCCTGCCATATCGAGAGGCGAGACAATATAGGTATGTTCAATGGCTCTTGTCAGCGCTACAGTTGCCCTTCCATAGCAGTCCTCGCGCTCGTCTGCTGTTGAATCTCTCCGTCCTCCACTGAGAAAACCTACACCTGTTTGAACAATGACAGCAATGCGTGCTGTCGCTCCTGCAGCAGAGGAAGTGGTGGAAACTCGCAGCCCACCATACCACTCGGTCTGAAAGCCATGTTGGAGTAGCAAATTATGCACAGCCGTACGGTTGCATAAGACAAGCAGCTGCGAGGTCGCTCCCTGTTGCAAGTTGCGATAATAATTTTTCAGGTAGGTGCAGAAGGCAACCACATCCTCAACTGCAGTCCTTAGATCTTTAGGTGCTTTCCACAGTACTGTGCAGAAACCTCCTATGGCTACAGTGGACTCATGTGGCACGAAATGGCCAATGTAGATATGATTGGACTCATGGAGGACTAACTCAGGATATCGAACTGCAACGATAGCTTGGTAGGTCAGCATTGAAACTCGTGAGCTGTTAGGGAGAATGATACCCCATCGATGAGGACCACAGAGTCCAGCTGCTTCAAGGGTCGTGGTGCGCTCAGGTACCCCAAATTCCTCTGGTGATGTGGCAATCAGCAGGACTGCTAGCGCCGCTGCAATGAGGCTGCTATGTGCATCTAGCTGGCACGAAATTCGGCAGTGGAACACACGCCTTAGGGCGACAGGCAGCTCGTAATCTTGCGGAGTGGATGTCCATGGGCCACTATGCGGCTTGTTTGCAAGTCTCAGCAGGCTAAAGAGCTCTGACTCCGGATCTTGGCTCGCATCAGGCCAAAGCTGAGCTACGAGGGCTGCCAGTCGTGCTGGCGGAAGATAGTCGCCTGGCTTACCAAGTGCTCGGAGCCCTAACGGCCGTTGCAACAGTTTGCGTCGATTGACAGCCGCTGCTCGGCCTTTGGACAGCCCTCCTGGAGTTTGCCTGTGGTCTCCAATAAAGACAATCAGCGTTGGTTGTTGTATGGCAGCAAGAGCTGCAATCTCATGGTAATTGCCATACTGTTGACTTTCGTCCATAAAGGCAAGCCAGGTGCGAGAAATCCAATGGCCAAAAGTGGAATAGCGCATCGCCATTTCCGCCGTAGCTGAGCCACCTGTTGCGATGAGTACATGCTTATGTGAGATGATTCTATTACGGTCACTGCATCGGACGTCAATTTTGGAGGCGTATGCTTCTCCTTTACCTTCCTCCATGCGTCCAATTAGCCTGCCGAAGTTCTTGATTGTGGGGGGCGCGAGATCACTTACTTGATCCGCTAATGCTTTGGCAGCTACATTTTCTTTAGTGTAGACGATCGCAACAAAGTCATTCAGTTCGCAGCTTAGGGCAATGAGCAGGACCGCAAGGGACCGCGTTTTGCCAGCACCAAAGACCCCGGCAATACATAAATCAGATCTTCCCGTCATAATGGCCAGCAAGAGTGCAATTGAGACTGTCAAGACATGTCCATCACCGTGGGCTGCTAGAGGAAGGAGATGTTCACGATAGTAACTGTCATGGGCCCCATCCATCGAGATCGCGGCTGGTGTCAAAAAACGGCTCAAAATTCTGACTAAAGCATCAGTCAGTTGCGTTTTACGCTCGCTAGCCATACGGCGAACAGGTATATGCGGCTGCACGATGCCCATTGCCAATGGTAGGCGCGACTGGTTAGCTTGTGCAAACACTAAGAGTTCGTGGCGGCTGCGTGTGTCTCCCAGAAAGGCCAGCTCTTCCCAAATGACGGCCATGGACACGTGGTCTTCAATGGGTTTCAGCCAGTCCTGTGCAGGATCAAAATAACTCATTGTTTTAAGATGCTGGTCCAAAAGTCGCCCACAAAAGGTCCGAGCAATAGGCAGGGAGACAATAACAAGCTCCAGCAACTTCGGGGCAATGCGCTTGAGCGCTCTTTGAGCAGGGTTTTTGCTAGTTCCGCTCGTCATCACCTTCTCATGTACCAATGCTATGACACACCGCCGCTGAGTGTCTGGCAACTGGAGTATTCCCAGTAGTGCTCTGCCTGCCATCACGTTCGCTTCCAAGTTGCCTAGATTCCCAGCTTCACAGAGAGCACGCGGCGACAGCGTTGGAACATCGGAAGGTGCACTAAATAGCAGGAGTGGGGCACCGTCAGTATGTAGGTGGATGACATGAAATCCGGCATACGCCTCATATTGATAGGTAACCTGTAACCGTGTTCCAGTCTGTCCTCGCTTCTTCTGCTGAGCTAGTTCTACACTGACCCAAGGCTGGAGATGTTGGAGCTGCCGTCCCGCATGATAGGCGTCTAATTGCGGAAGCACCATGTCCAGGAGGAAGATGAGGGTGCGTAAGGAAAAACCACGCAGGAATTCCGCCAGTAAGTTGCGAACTAGCAATCCTCCCTCATCATGGGATCCTCCCGGTGTGGGAATCATCGCAATCAGGGCTGCTTGTAGTTCAGCTTCCGTTTCAGGCTGGCCATCCCGAATATCCCGTCCGTCAATGGGTACTGTTTGCAGTTCAGTGTTCCCTTCTCCAGCTGCTACTAACAGAGAACTTAGAGTTGTCTTGAGGTGTTCCGGAAGGTCAAAGCTAACCCATGAAAGTACACGCAGCAATCCCTCGCAATGTACCCCATGCGGAATGACTTGAGGGGTGGTGATTTGTAGTCTCTGGACTTCATGAACCCCTTCGTCAAGATCAATGAAGAGCAGGTGGCCATAGGAGTGTTTAGCACGTCCACTCCATGTGGGGTGCCCCTCTATCAGAACAATCTGATAATTGAATTCTGTCAGAGAGTCAGGTTTCCACACACAAAGCCGGTCCTCCAGGCAGTGCACCAGTGTGACTGTGCGTTCGCCCGTGGCAAGTCGCATCATCTCTGGCGGCGTCGCAATCGCAGCAACTTTGGTGAGGCCAGGGAACGCAGCAAATGCACTCAGGATCTCGTGGACGGCAAGGCCCGTATAGGACCCTGGCGAGAATCCATGCACGTTGACATCCCTGACACCGCCTGTAGCCGCTGTGGTGACTAACTGTGGAAAACATGACTTCAGAAATAGATGTTTGCCTTGCGGATGGTAGCAACGAAAGATCTGCATAATTGCTGTTGTCCAGGTCGGGTGTGGTGGCCTGGCATGGGCTGGCCGGATATTCGCAGCCTCAATCAGGCGAATCGCTCTCGTGAGCAGCAGTTGTTGATCAGAGAACTGTTCAGGGAGAAAGTCTCGCCAAGCTGTCCATCCTTCTGCAGTGGAGAGTAGCTGATATATCGCATATTCGTGCACAGTTTTGGTGAGGCCCAACTGGGTGACATGTGCCTCCCAATCATCTGTCATCGCAAGCGATGGGCCATACACCTTGGTTTGCGCAAGATTTTGCAGAAAAATATCATAGTCATGCTCGCCACTAAGTAGGCCACCCCCTAGTCCACTGCAATGCACTTCAAGGGGTCGGTCTTGCATCGGGGCGTCATCTTGCCAAACTTCAGAGAGGGAAAAGACCCAGGAGGCCCACTCAGCAGAGCCTGTGAGTGCTACGGGCAGCGCATCTGCGGGTTGCCCCCCACTATAGTTTTGTTTGGACACTTCTCCAATATCTATGGCCTGCTCGTTGAAGGTGACCTCCCACTTAGCCATCTCTCTGAAGGGTAGCGGAAGACCAAACTTGAGGGGAGCTGCCTGCTGCAGCGATGTACATGAAGGTTCAGATTGTTCCTTCCGTTGCCACAGTCCACACAGCAATGTGAGTTGAGCTTGGGAGAGAGGAACAGGAGGCACTTTGGCATGCAGTCGCAGACCCACCACTGGAAGGAAATTGGGATGCAACCATTGGGGCTTCCATTCTTGTGTACCAAATAAAAGCCGCAGCCAGCGGCAACCAGCCAAAGTGGGCCAGGTCAGCGAGACTGCTAGGCATTCTTTTCTTGGCATTAGTGCCAAACCCATGCAGGATGACAGGCCTTTTTTTCCCCGTCCAACGCCGTATAGCTTTCGCCAGGTCGTTCAACATGTTTCCAAGCATGTTGTATATGGGATTAATTAATTAATTCGCGCAGAGGCCAAACTGTAGGGCCGCAAAAGGCAACTGGTAGAGGACCGATACATAGTCCTATTCACCTGTCACGTGCCAGAGGAAGCAGAAAACCCAAACACAAAAAAAGCAAAACCAAACACAAAACCAAAACACACAAACAAAAGCAACCCACACAAAACACAAAAAACAAAACCAAAAACACCACAGCAGTGTCGTGACAGGCCCAGTTATGGGTGAAAAGGATTTGTTGAGGCGAGAGGTGATATCTTAGTATCATCTCGATGCATGCCAATGACAACTTCTGTGCCATGTTAACGCAGGCCCTTAAACAAGAAAACAACCAAAACAACCAACCACAAAATCACACAGGGCCACATCACAGGGTGCTGAAGCAACACAGCTCAATGCGGAAACCAGGGATCCCCCCAGCCAGGATCCCCGAGATCTCAAAGAGCAGCCATCATGGCATAATATAGCACCCAGACACTTTGAAGCAAACACCGTCAACGCCGGGTCACAACAAAGTGGTGAAAAACGAGCAAACTACCGCAGTGAAACATGAAAGTGAAACATGATCTAGGGTGAGAAGACGTCGAAGCTAAGGCGTTCAGTGCACACTCAGAGTCCGCTCAGAACTGCTTTTCCAATCATCATACTGCCTCAATTGGTTCCGGTGGGCACCATTGTGTTAGTGCTCTTGCAACTCGTCTTCATGGTATGGGAGATTGTACTCGTCATCGGTGCGTGGCGATATCTGTGCATTGAGCTCTTCGGACGAGGTACTGGCTCCCTTGGCTGTATGGTGAAGCTGCAACAGGGCTTTCTGTGCCTGGGTTACTTCGTAACAGGCAGATATGGTACAGCTATCCAAGATACAGCCAATTTGGCGGAGCTGGCGCATAGCCGTATCAAGGTCATTTACCCTCTGGGGTGGGATGTTTTGGATTCCTTGGAGTTTCTGTCGGGCCTTCTCTAGAAGCTTGGTGGCATCATCGATCTCAGTGGTAGTGACCTGGCAGAGGGTCATTTGAGCGATTGACTGTGCAAGACGATGGACGGCGGCATCTTTGATAGGGGTCGGTCGCTCCATTCCAAGGGACAGTTGTCTACCGGTTTGTAGGTGGACAAAGGCTTTCAGGTATTCAACTGGTGTGCACCGTATAGCAAGCTTCATCGAGAATGGGCATGTGATGGTGTGGTGAAGATCAATGGCCGGTCGAAGGTTTGGTTGATCGACGGTCAAACGGCGACAGGCACCATGGCTTGATGTACTTTGACATCTCACTACACTACCATGCAACGTTAAAGGAAACAAAACAACAAACAACCCATAAAAGGATTATTAGTATACGCCCCCCCCGCCTCCCGTCCCATGCTCGATTCTGCATGCTGAGAACATGGTAGCCGCAGCGGGCAGTAATCAACCATGAGTACCCCATGGTGACAACGCCGCTCAACCGCACTGTCACCAAGATATATTGTGCTGGCAATCCTATGCTGGCTCCAGTATGTCGACTGGAAGAGGGATCGTAGCAGGCAGTTATCAACCATGAGTACCCCATGGTGACAACGCCGTTCAAGTTAGTTGAAGTTGGACGCTGATTGCTCTTCATGGAATTTGGGTACTTTGTGTCATTTGGTGCGTTTTATTGGAACTGTTCGTGTGGTGTAGTGCGAAGGTCTCGACTGCTACTGGCACCACTCGCGCTCGCAGTGGCAGAGGGTGGCTCACTGCTCTCCGCAGGTTTCATCATTTGGGCGATGAGCGGGTGAGTATGCTTGTCGCGCAGGATGCGTGTCATTTCGCGGGTAAATGCCGCAGGGTCATCTACTAATTTCTTTGCTTCCGCCAGTGGCTTGTCCAGAACAATGGCAATAAGCATTTCCCCGCCATCTTTGTGGATGATTGTTGGTCGTCCAGCTTGTATCTCGGCAAGGATTGCTACTGCCTTGTTTTCACACAGAGTACGTTCCCATTCTTCCAGTGCTCTCTGCGCTAGGGTATCAGTCTGTGGTGGGGCTTTCAGGGCAGCTGGTGTTCCTAACGCTTGTATGAAGGGGCTGTCAGGAGGAATAGGGGGTGGAAAATGCCGAATGGCCGAGACGGCACGCTGAAGGTCATTTGCCTGTACATCATAGGAAGTGGTCGTTTTTTTATTTACTGCAGGTTCGGAGTCAGCCCATAGCTGTTCCAGCGTATATCCAGGTTTTGGTTCCATATACTTGCGGTTCCACACTGCATGATGGGACCATTGAGGCGCGTCATGGTTGATTTCAACAGAATCTCGTTTCATATCGTATTCTTTGAGCATATCGTCTAATTCTTGCAAACTAGCAGTTCTGTGAATGCAACATTGTCTGACAGCGCCATCGATGTGGAGTGGCCATCCTACTGGCATGTGGGAGTCTTCCAGGAGCCCATCGCCATTTTGCTCTATGATTGTACCCAACATGGGGACATCAATAGTTGCTTTGAGGCTGACTTGTGCACGTTTGCACTTCCATGTATCAGGTGCCAACAGGCCCCTGCTAGCTAACAGCTCAAGCGACTGGAATTGCGGTTGGTCAGTCGCTGGTAACACTTCTTCTTTGATGACTAACTTAAGACCATGAAGTGGCTGGGCTTGCTCCTTGTGAGGGTCTTGAGATTGCTGAGAGGTAGGGTCCTTAGGTGTTGTGTCCTCAAACCAAGTAGGGCGGACTGACTGGACTCCTATGGGGCTGCCAGAACTCGCAGTTTTGATGCTTTCTCTGCGTAGGCTATGGTAGACAGGCGGGATCATCCATGCTGGCACAAAGACTGTGATGAACTGCACATTCCAAATGACCTGCAAATTCTGCGGCTTCACTTCAGGCGTGATGCATCTTACCTGGCCATCGATCACTCTGGTATATGACTCAGAGCGGTCAAAGGACGCTGTGACTTTCAGGCCTAAGTACAGTTCTCTGAACCAGTATTCCTTGAGCATCATAAAGGAAAGATGAGGTGCCCTCACTTCCATTACGTGCCTGGCTGGCATTAACAGAGTTACCATCCATTCAGCTAAGAATTCAATCATCTTGACTTCGAGTTTAGGGAGGATGGCTTGAACTGCTCGGAGGGCGCCTGCAATGTCCGGAACATGTTTACGTGAGGGAAGTCCTACTGTGCGCTTGGCGTACTCGTCCGCAAAATAAAGTCTGCACAATTTTGAGACCCATTGGCTCGGTTTCTCCATATCGATGGTAATCTTGGCTAAGGGCCATGGGTCTGGGAGCGTGGATAGGCAATGCAATAACTCGGAGGTGAGGTCTGCTGATATTACTGGGAGGGCTTCTCCTTGTGGGCGATAGTCAACAGGAGGTCCAACCATGCCTTTACTTCTTTGCGTGTGGGTGCGGGCGGCACTGTGCACAGCCTGGATGGTGGTTTCGTATTGGTTGACCATGGCTCTCAGGTATTTACATGCGCGGACAGCTGCTTTTCTTGTGCTCGGCCCATCCTCTGGCTGGTTCTTGGCGGCTACTGCAAGAATGTCCCTCGCTTCTTCTTCTGGCGACCGTTTGGGTTCCGCATCAGGTGTAGGTGCATCAAGAGCGGTACCTTGAACTGGCGCCTCTGCTGCGCGTGGCAGGTGGTCTGGGATTGGCAAGTTTGGGTGTAATCGCCATCCATCAAAGAAATATATGCCAGGCAGGGACAGGATCTCCTGGTCTGGGCCTGTCTGCGCTACTATATTCCCGGTGCGTGCTTTATACAGTCCTGAAGGTAGGCACACGTAGGTGGGAAAGGGTGTGCGATCAGCAGCATAGGCATATAGGACGACTTCGGAGAAAGGGAGATGTTGCTTGGGGAGCCACTTGTGTTGGGTTCGTAAGCCTGCTTGAATTTCTTGGAAGCGCGCTCTGTCCAACCATCGAAGGTCTGACCCTCGGACCAATATCAGACGGTACCTTGCTCGCTTTACCTCATCAGCTTGCTGATCGTAGTATTGGTTGGCGATAGCGAGGGGCGGGTATTCCCAGTTTGGTGGTGAATTCAGTGACCATCGGCTTAATTGTGCAAGATTCTCTTGTACTGGGTCAGGGTTAAATTCTGGCCACTTCCATGTCGTTTCTCCTCTCCGTAGGCCCCCGATGCCGTAGGCGATGGTGGCAATCACCTGTGCCATGCCCATGAGCCCCATCATGTCCAGAGGAGAGACTAGCAAGGTTAATGATTTGGACCGGGTGAGTCCTACAGTGATTCTGCCCAGGCAATCTTCTGTATCTTCTGTAGGAGAGCCATTGGAATAATATTTAGTGTTGAGAAAACCAATGCTGGGCTGAGCCACGATTGATACCTGTGCTGTTCCTCCGGCTGAATTGGCGATTGTCTCGACACGCAAGGTACGAACATAGTCTCTTTTGAGCACGGAGCGATTCAAGTTGTTCTTGTGATCAGTTGCTGTGGTCATTGTAAATAGTCCATCCGCAAATCCAGCATTATGAGGGAAGGAGGTGAGGACCTCTGACACAAGAGTCTCTAGATCAGTCGCTACCAAACCGTTAATCCTAGCATTGGTATCCCAAAGCACTAGTTGAAACCCTGGTGGTTTGTCCGGTAGTCCTCCCGAGGCAAAGCTGCCTAGTTCCCATAGGCCATTTACCTGTCTGCAGAGAGCGGGGTATCTTACTGCAACCACTGCATGGTATGTCACAGGACTAACTCTGGAGCTGGAGGGAAGCATTAACCCCCAAGCATGGATGTCACTCACACCAGCGGTTTGGGAGTTTAGGGTTGCTTGTATGTCCCCAGCCATGGGCAGGAGGGTAGCGGCATGTTGCAAGATCCAGGCAAGGCGCACAAGGGACCGTGGAAGATTGAGAGCAGCACCCTCCAGCAGTTCCGATTCTACGAAACGGGAGTGTCGCCGCATAGTAGGCTGCGTTGCTTTAAATACGGCTTGGAGGCCTGGAAGAACAGCGCTGGCTGCTTTGAGATCTTCCTCATCCTGTGGCGATAGCTGACTTGTCCATAGCCGGCCTAAAGTGGACTGTCCTCGTTTGAGAATTTGACTAAGAGTCGTCAGACCTTCATTTGCCGAACCGTCTAGCAGTCGGATCATAGCATCGGCAAGGGTGGCTGGCGTGTAATAATTGCGGTTGCTTCGCAGGCCATGCTTTTTGGCGAGCAGTAGTTGTCGTGAGCGCTTTGCGTTGCGAGCTGCCCGATCAATGCCGCCGGGTGTCTGCTCTGAGTCTCCTGTCCACAATACCAGAGGTTGCTGCCTCAGCAGGCTGATAACTGCAATTTCTCGGTCAGTGCCATACTGCTGGCCTTCATCAATGACCAGGAGGGAGAGCTCTTGCATAAAACCACCCATTGTGGACCATTGCATGGTAAGATCCTGGGCTACCGTTCCCCCGGTGGCTAAGATTAGCTGACACTTGTGCAACATTTGCCTTCTTTCTTTCGGGTGGATATCAAATTTTGTGTGGGAGTAACTGCTTTTGTTGCGCTCTTGGTCTCCCACCAGCCTACCTATGCGCCCAAACACCCCCGACGGGGGGTCGAGCCATAGGAGGAGGTCAGCAAAAGATCTAGTACCGGAGTTCTCTTTACAAATGAACAATATCTTAAGGCTGTCGGTGGTATCGATCTCAATCAGCGCCAGGATGAGGATTGCCATCGATTTCGACTTGCCTGCTCCGAAGAGCCCTTGGATGCACAGATCTAGCCGGTTGGTGAGCAAAGCCATTGTCACTGCACAGAGTGTGCCTAAAACATGTCCGTCAATTTCAGCGGCAAAGGATAGTGCTGTGGAGCGAGTCCAGGGGTGAAGCTCGCCTTCAACGTGACATGGAATTAGCACTAGGTGCAGCAACTGACCGCACAAATGCAAGAAGTGTGATCTTTTGTTGCCCTCCATTCCCTCCACTGCTGTTTGGACATTATAGATGCCTAGTCCAAGGTGGTACCTGCACGGGGAGGTTTGTGCGACAGCTGTAAGCTCGCGGGTGGGCTTGGTACATCCAAACATCCACATTGTGTGGAGGAAAAAGGTCTTTGGAACCGGACTGTTTTGCCCCTGGACAGTTGCATCAATAGGGTCCAGGCGTTGGTCAGAATCAGTGTACAAGTCTTGGAGGGTTTCAAGCTGTTCCTTTGCAAAGAACTCAATGGCTGGTACGGTGAGGAAGGCGACCTCAATGAATTTAGGGTTACATTGTCTGTATATACGTGAGGCTGCCAGCTCATCCTTCTTTTTGGCTGCACGCGGTGTGATGGCGAGGACCAATCCAAACAGGACTTGGAGGTCATCTCCGTCATCAGCTGGTGCTTCTGCTGTGCCAACCATGGCGATGAGCCTACCCGTGCCAATGGGGCTGACTTTGTGATGGTGCGCATCACTGGCAAGTAGGCTAAACACATCAGTTTTACCAAGGCTTGGATGTCGGAACGCGAATGCATCCTGTCCGCCTTTGACTCTCCAGTGGCCAAACTCGCTGCCTTTGAAGAGGAACTCCAGGGCAATGGGTTGTGATGGCTGTCGAACCGGTCCTGCACTTTGCATTGTTAACCCTGTTTCATTATAGCCTTCATTAGGACTGAGCATGGGCAGGTAGTAGTCTAACATGTAGACAGCCATGGGCAGGGGTAGGGTACCAAGGAACTGTTGGACCATGGTGGTATAATTATGCAACTTGGCCCTTGAGGAGATGGTAACCGTTGCCAACCCGGCTAGGTATTGGGTAGCTTCTTGCTCAGTTTTGATCTCTGCGTTATGGACAGCAATTTGAGCAACCAGTGCCTGTGTTGTGGTTTCAGGTAGCTCGCACATTTCCGCTAGCTCACGCAGGAGTTTTCTGGCAGTTCTTGGGAGCTCAAAACTGCACCATGAGATCAGGCGAAGAGGAGCTTGTGAGTACACTTCGAAGGGGAGTACCCCTGGGATGCCTTCCAGCTGTTCCATATCCGGTCGTCCTTCTGGGAGGGCAACCCTAGTCCAATGCGAGTAGTTATGCTGTGCAGTGCCAAGGTACGCTCTCCATCCTGTGACATGCGTGATTTTAAAGCCTCGTTGCTTAAGCAATTTGATGTCATGGTTTGACGGGTTCCAGACACACAGCTTGTCATCGGCATGGTGGATGAGATGAATCTCTCTCAGCTGTGATAGGTTGTATGTTGTTAGCAACGATGGTGGCAGCGCAATGGCTGCTAACACGGTTTTACCATCAACATCTGGGAACTCTGAGAGGATTGTTTCCCATACCATTCCTGCATACGAGCCAGCGCTGTGCCCTCGGATGTTGAAAGAGCCTATCATATATCCTGTCAATCTGAGGTAGTCCGCTGGACGGATTTCAGGGGGCAGGCAGACTCCGACCAAAGGATGTGCTACCAGTAGCTTGGTAAAGAGTCTCAGACCATGCGTGTACCCCGGCCATGGTGGTTTCCTATGCGCTGGAATGATAGGGCAGAAGCGCAACAGTTTCATGGCTCGACTGATGATCTGCGCTTGTAATTGGTTCGCACTGGGCATTCCTAAAACACGGCACCAGAAGTGTGCTCCGATGGGAAACATGGCGATGTGCAGTAGCAAATATTCTTGTGTGTGGGCAGTGCCTGCTACTGTGCCAACTCTTGCATTCCAATCGTCCTGTTTGCTCAGGGATGGCCCATAAACATGTGCTTCCTTTTTACAAGCCATCAACACATCCCAGTCTTCATCAAGCTCTCCTCCACCCAACCCAGTGCACTGAACTTCCAGGGACCCTGGGTCAGCGTCATTGAGTTGCCAGGAGGTGTTATCCATGACTGTGATTTTCCAGTCTGTGTATTTGGGGTCATTATGGCTGGCAAGCACCTCATTGATGGCAAGCTCTGCGTTGTTAGAGTCAACGTTCAGTCGTCGCTGTAGCGCTTCGAGCAGGGGGAGGATGGGGGCGGTGGGAAGCTTAAGGCTCGCATGCTGACCACAGAAAACAATGGCAGGCTCGCAATCTTTGGGCCAAGGTGTATGGCCATTACTGCTGTTAGGGGCTTCAACTGGCGTCCAGAGGCTCTGGAGTAGCAGCACCTGTGTCGGGGTAAGGCTTCTGTTTTGTGGAACGTGCGGCTTGACGACTAGTTTACTCCCTCTAACAAAGTCGCAACCTGTGGGGTGTGTCCATAAAGGGGGTGCATCTTCAACTCCTATGAGCGACACAGCTAGCGGTTGCAGACCTTTGCTTAGCCACTGTTGGAGTTGGTGCCCTAGGCCTACTTTACTCCCATGGAAGGCGTGTAGAATTGGTGGCAGGCTATACCCTATAGTCAACTCCTTACTTTGGAACAATTTGTCTCCTGGAAGGCAGAGGATAGGGAAGTCGGCTGGGAAGACTGACATAGGGGAGAGTGCACCTTGCTCGAAGATGGGGCGTGCCCAGGTAAGGAATGGCGGTGTCCGCTCGACAAAGTCCGGTCTAAGATATCGGCCATCACCATGGCGAGGCCATTCTCCTTGCTCCGGTATGGGGAAAGCAATGGTTCCAGCCCATTCACCTAGCATTGCCCATGCATGTGTCCAGTCAAGCGGAGTTCTAGCCTTACATCCTAGTAGGGGGGTGAGCAGTAGCCCACCTCTCATCGCTTCTGCAGGGTCTTCAGGCACGGCGGTTGTCGCTAGGAAGCTGGCTCGGCTTTCTCGGAGTGCGGTGACCCAATCCTCCGCTGTTCTGCGGTTGGCAGGGTGGGCTATTCGTCGCGCCTTTGGGGCGGGTGCACTACTCGGCGAGGAGCTTGGGGCGGTGACTGATGGCATGCATGCTTCAGGGGTTGCTTGGTCCATGTCCACATCAGCTGCCTCAATGGGGATATGTCCTGTCACAATGATCAGGCCGGCATTGAGTTCTGCCTTGGCCTCCGTGGCGAGGAGTACTGCTGGGGGGCACTGGTTAGAGCTGGCCATTATGTTGTGTTGCATTGCTGCGGCTCTACTTGTCTTATCCGTCATAAGATTAACTAGCTCAGCTATCTCAAACAACGAGGTCGGCACGCAGTCAGAGTCAATGAGGGCAAAATTTACTGTGGGGAACATTAGGCACAGTGCCTCCAAAGCTGCGGCACCAGCCCAGGTATAATGGACCTGGTGTAAACCTGTATCAGCATGAATGGGAAAATGAATAGCAGTCGTTTTCTCACAGTAGGGGCCAGTTACTGTACATCGGCCTTTGATCCAGGGTGCAAATAGTGGCCAATAGGCTGGAGGATCAGTGCCTGGCAGCTTGCGATTGTCCACATACACATAGACAGTGGCATACTCTGGTAGCCATGAGAGATTGTCTATGATCCACTGGAAGAGCGTTTTATGATGTACCTGGCTGGCTGCTGGACGTTGGATGCCATTCCCTTCATCTATCATGAGTGCAGGGTATGTCATGGGTGCCCTGGGCATGCGACAAGAGCCGACATCATCCCATTTCCACCTTTGTTTGAGGTCGTCCATGCCGAGGGGAGTCTCAATCTCTTTCTGCGAGAGGAAGAGTTGGTCAAGCTGATGGCTTAATTGTGTGACTTCCTGTACATCGAGGAAATCGATAGGTTCAGCAATTTCCCACTGTTCCCTTGGAGGAGGTTCGGCCCCTTGCTGAAAATACGGAACGTCATCATCTGTATCGACGTCAACTGTTTCGATAGCGTCAAAGTATTCTGTGTCGCTGTCCATGGACACATCCTCAACTGCGTTATCCGAAACGATTGGCTCTGTTGGTTCGATCTCTGTATCTGAATCATCAGGGTCAGGCGACGTCAACGAAATGAACCTATTTGATGTCATAAGCTGTTGCATCATGCTGACGCCGGGTTGACCCTGAACAGCCGGTACCCGGATGTCAGGTGCCAAGCGACCGGCCGAAGGCAGTGAGTACTATGCTGGTAGGGAGTGCAAAACGTGTGAACGGGATTGGCTATGCCAGGGAAACCCCGAACACCCGGCACCCGGGGTCAGGGTTCCCCTGGCGGGGCCGTGCGTTGGAAACAAAAGTGGTAAGAAGCAAAGCAATCAGGATTGGGTTACACCTAGGTGTACGAATTGGTGTCGGATGGCTGACCTAGCGATGAAAACTAGTGGAGCCACAAAAGCTGCAGTGCGAACAGTTGAGCCTCTGACAGATTATGCAACCCACAATCGGAAAACAAGTACTTGGTTCACAGGACATGTTGGTTCGACAGATAACTAGATGACTAACGGTGACAGGACCTGGGACACTCATCTAACCAAACGGCTTCGCAGACAGATTAAAGCAATCCACTCACACAAAAACAAAAACCCCGTAAATCCCCTTACTGCAGCTTATGGGGGTCACCTTGAGCGGGTGTTATCCCTTACGGTAGGTTTGGGGGGTATTAGCCCGGCACGCGGCTGCTTTTCCTTTGGCGCATCTGTGAAGTAAGCGGCATTAAATTAAATCAGCACTGGTCGAATGGTTGCGGACAGTCAGGAGCACGCAGTGCTAGCTGTCTGCCTGGTCAATCAATGATTTCCATTTCTATGTCTGCACCAGGAGAGGGTTGTAGAGTGTCTGATGATCGGTCATCGCTCATTCGTTTAAGGCGCTTTCTGATGCGAGATAGTTGCTCGCGGGCATTGGAAAGCCTTGTTTCATAGGATGCCACTCTCTCACATGCTCTTTTCTCCATTTTCTGTAGCGTCGAGATGTCAGCGTTGGCGAGGTCGTCGTCCTGTCTGGATTCGCTGGCTGGCTCAGGGCTGCTAGCACCAGCAGTGTCCGTTGCCTGAGTCTCTGGCGATTCTTTGGGTGAATTTGCAGGCGACGATTCCTCTGTTGAAGTGTCGTCCTGGGCAGCTTGTTGTTCCGGAGGTTGTTGTTGCTCATCATCCTTATTGTGAGCTGCGGAGTGAGAGTCAGAGGATAACACGCCGGTACCCGGGGTATCCGTGTGTGCTTTGCTCGCAGGCGGGGCCGATGGTGGGTCTGGTCTTATGTGAAATAGCGATTGTGCACTGATTTTATCAGGTGGCTTGCTTTGTGGCGGAGCTGGAGTTTTAAGCACATCGCCTGCAGCAGAATCGGATGACGCAGCGGCTGCCGCGTTGTCTGTGCTTTGTTGACTTGCAGCCAGCAGGTTGGCTGGTTGCTGGGTTTGTTTGGTCTTTGCTGGCCGGCTGTCTGTCAGCGTTTGCTGGTTTGCCTGATGGATAATAGACTGCAATTCCATATATTGTCGCTCTCGTTCAGCCACTTGCTGCGGCGTGCTCTGAGTGCCCTTAGGGTCATGTGGAGTATCTGTTTGTACTGTTTGGACGTGCTGTTTGGCTGTGGAGCGCTCCGTCCACCTAGTTGGTTGAGGTGGCGGCGGAGGTTGAGTCCGTTTCGGATGCTGCGAAGACTTTAGTTGATCAATGCGGGGCTGGAGCTCATCTCGCAGTTCTGGTGGGTACGGTTCTCCTGTCTCCGCTAACCACTGTACAGTTTCTGCATGCGTCCATAGGGTGGTTCTCCACAATGGGATGGTCTTGTCATCATTCACCCAGAACAATGGCTTAGGCGGCAGCAAGTTATGGGCCTCTACGATCAACGGCAACAGGAAGGCTAATCTCTTTTGTTCATGGAAAATCAACGCTCCGTTCGGGTGAACCTTCAAGTGGGTATGGTTCCACACAAACGGTTGCACAACACGCATGGTGTGAGCGTCTCGATTGAAGATGGAGAGTCGGAGTTGGACATACGGTGGTGCTACCTCGTAAACCTTGCCATCCCAGGGTAATTCAAGAAAGCCCCACCGCTCCTTTCGGCCATAATTGACGGTATCCCAAAAGGCAGGGTCAAATTCGGTCTCAAGGGAATCGGCAAGAGTAGAAAAGAGAGTCCACGGCACCTCGTCAATATGCAAATGGTATTCCACCAATGTGAAATTATATGTTGTATGGCAATCACCTACCCATATTGTGCCTCTCACTGCAAGAAAGCGAACGCTGCTGGCTGCAGGCATGTCCCAATTCATTCCAGCCGATATGTCCAGTAAGTGCTGATCGGAAACACTGATTTGGCCAGACGGAAATGGGTTTGACCTCGGCATACCAGCAACAGGTACCCTGTCGTGGCAGTATAAAGGCAATTGCACGGCGTATGGTGAGGGCTTAGGATCGGAACCACTCACTATTGCAGGCAGCAGCCAAACAACGAGAACCCCGTGTTGGCTGGTGCGGCCAAACAACGAGAACCCCGTGTCGGCTTGGGTGTATGAACGGGCGAAAGCTAAAAGTTGGGGTCAGTGAGGATACAGACAACTGGCTTATGCAGGTGCGGTGTCCTCACAGTTCGAGCCAATAGCTGCTGATGGAAACAGTGGATCATGTTCGAATCAAGCAGACAACAAGGTACCAGAAACTGCAGTGGTATGAAATATGCACAACATGTAACCCTTGACCGAATTGGATAACGACAGTGTGATGCAGGAATAAACCGGCTTGGGGGAGGTGGCAGGGGCAGAAAGTGTGGTGGAGCAGCAGCACTTGGCAGAAAGGGAGGCCATCAGTATAAGCGAGAAAAGAGAAAACCCTGAGGAGCACTGCTAGTAAGGAGCACACAGCATTGAGAGGAGATAGGGCAGCAGGATATCGGGAAGAGGATAGCAGTCATGTGTGAGTAAACCATGGGAGATAAATACCCGGTAGAATGACCACTGAGCTGAACCCTCCCCATTACCCAAGGTGCCCTTGGGAACAGTAGAGGAAATAATGGACACATATGTCGCGTTTCTACTGATGTGAGGGGCACCGCGGGGGGTGGGTATTGGGGACTACTTGACTAAATGCGCTAGCGCGGGAAGTAGGGGCAGTCAGCAACCTATGAAAAAATTAGGACTGGCCATGAGAGTATACCCTCAACGTGACAACTCTCTAGTTGAACCAATGGTAGTTACCAGGGAATCCGGAGTGTCAACTGCTTAACTGTTTCTTAACGGTAAGAGGCACTCAGCATAGTCCACTCAAAAAATTCAACCTGTACATCTCTGTTCAGCATTTCATCGCAGGAGTACACGCAGGATGCGTTGCTCTGTCATGAGCATCGTGCGATCACAGCGGGCAATAAAACTAATGATCTCCAGGTGGGTGGTTCGTAGCACTCCGTTGAGTACCTGTTCATCAAACCCTATGTCGTCCAGGTCATCCATGGTTTCCTCCAACTGATACTGTAATCTCATGGCTAAGAGTTGAACCCGATGGATAAAGAGGAGCTGCTGGAGTAAAACTCGGACATGGTCAGCAGTGATGCTACGCGCTGCCCTATGCATGGAAGATCAGAACTGCTATACTTCACGATCGTTCGGTCTGCCCGAAGCAGGGCGGTGGACAGGAAATGCCAACAGACAATCTCTAGCCGAAAATTTACGGACGCAGTGACAATGATAAGGAGCAGTGTACACCTAACGTTGATGACTAGGGAAATCCTCTTTGGGTAGAACTAGGGATGAGATATACTCTTAGTGGATGGGCATCTTAGCATGACGGATGGTTGTAATTATAATGGACGGTACTACTTAAATACCTCTCTTGGTCAATTGACTGGATTGGTAAAGGGGATAATGGTTGACCTATCACCATAGAAACCAATAAAGGTAATTTTCTGAATGTGGACGCTAACAGAGTGAGTGGTTCTCATGCTCTGGAATTAAGGGCGTACTGCCACCCAGGTGCCCCTTCCATGCCCAGTATACTGCTCCCTGGGTCCTTGGGTCTTGACAAAAACAAATAACAACAAGACCAAACAATTCTGTGAACTTGTTAGCTACTTGACACTCGATAGGCTGCTCACAGAGAGTGGACGTGCCGTTTCACGCAACCTCTTGGTCCTCATAATCGTCCAATAGTTGGAATACTGCAAGCCATCTCTGGGTTACAGAGAGACCACCTATTCGGCAGTCAATCTGTTGGGCTTTGTACCCAGAACACTGGACCTGGCTTTGATGGTGTAAGACAAGTGTTGCTGAAGCCATACCTCCAGCAGCTAGGACGTACCAGTCTTACAAGTAGCTGTTGACAGCATGTCGAAAGAGTTCATCAGCCACTGAAAAATTATGACTTGTCTAGATGGTCACTCAGCGTTGACCAAAGGGTCCACAATCAAGTCTTCCAAAGGGAATGCCCGCGAATAGGTCAAGGAGGGGAAGCCTCACCATTCTATCCTTGGACCATTGGCCTTGTACTCTGGTTACACTTAGTCCGAGGCACCTGCGTCAAGATTCGCTGGCCACATAGAGCTTTACGGCTGCATGCCGCTGTCTGGCATAGGGCAAGGCAGGGGCAGTGGCGGCAATAGGTACGTATCAAACCCTGTGAGGCACTGGTTTGGAACATCGCAACGCATAGCAGCATAGCAGCTAAAGTCTCGCCATTACCCAAGGTGCCCTTGGGAACAGCAGCTATCCGACTCTGATGGTCTTCTAGGCTATATTAAACTTGGGGCATGAGGTGCAATGGGCGGCGAGGGCACCATCTACTTGCGCGAAGTCCTACCGGCACCATCACTCTGCACGGGGGAGACGTCATCATGGGATTGCTTTACCCTCGTCGGTGGTGCTTACCTAAGGATATTTTGTGATGAGCGCAAGGAAGTCCTTGTAATCATTGGGCTATTTTATATCACAGACAAAGATAGTGCGCTGGCTGGCAAAATGATAGTGGGAGAGCAGTTCTAAGCGTAGACATTGCTCGACATGACGACGTCACCAACACGGCAATAACTATCGGAAGAGGGTCCTTTGAATGTGGTAGACTGACTAAGACACCTGGGCAAGAACTATTTCTGAAGCAACCATATACATTCGGTCAGTTTTATGGAGCATTCACTTGCACGGTACGTTACAAGGCGGTACTTAATTTGGAAAATTGGGTAGTGTGCTGACGGCAAATTATGGTTGGAGCATAGAAACAAAAAGCTTACCAAAGGACGTGCAAAAAGCTTACCCAGCTGTTGTTGCGCCTGAGCACGGACAGGGAAGTGTCATTCATTGGTGTCTGCGTCGAGACGCTTCATTTGCCCGAGGGGGGCGTCATCATGGTACTGCTTTGTCTTACGTTGGCAGTGCTCACTTAAGGATAATTTATTAGAAACACCAGGAAGTTCTTGTAATCATTGGGATATTTGTTAACTCAGGCTAAGATAGTGCGCCGGCTGGCAGGATGAAAGTGGGAGAGCAGTTCTGACCGCAGTCGCTGCTCAAATTGGCGACGCCGTCAACCCGGCAATAACTATCATAGAACAGGTCCTCTTAAATGCGGTAGACTGCTTTTACCCATGGGTGCAGTACTTGCGTAAAAGGGCCCGACGCTATGAGGGATTCCTACCACTAACCCAGGAATTTAGAATAGCGCAATGGACTGCTAGGCACGCTTAGGTTGAAGGGTCAGAAGTACAGTGTGAGACAGACCCGACCAAGGGACACACGAGAGACTCAAGGACAGTTAAGGGTTGCAGTGTCAGCGACTCTGTGTGGGGTAGGGACAACTTATTTCTATACCTACTCCATTACCCAAGGTACCCTTGGGAATAGACACGATCGCATGGCAGTTGCATGGTGGTAGCTTACCGCTAGTCGTTTAATTTGAGGTCAGCCGTTGCGCACTTTGCTGCCTGTGCTTGCTGTGGCTCTGGGGTGCTTAGAGGAATTTTTTTTTGGGGGGGGGGGGTATTTTCCCTCTCTTCATCCCACCTCTTGCCCTGGGTGGAAAGTGGAGTCCTGCTAGGCTCCCAGAAAAACAAGCAGTAGGTAAACAAAAAACGAGACTGTACAGCGGATTGTACCTTTGGTCAACAGCTAGGTGGATATGGTCATGCTGAGTAGCTACTACAGCCAGGCAACCTAATCGCGCTGGTAAATTGATATTAAGTTGATATTAAGGCGTAGCTGAGTCCCCGCTTGGGTTAAGGCCGGGTCCTGTCTGTAGGGTCAGTCGATCCCTTGACGTGCCATATGCTGCATTGGCAGCAGAAAGTCATGCAGGCTGAGGGTCCTTGAAGTAGAACCCAACGCGCATGGGACACTTGGGCAAGTTTGCGGAATTATGGCCCTGGTTTCTTATTATCCAGGGCAACGGTTCAGGATTAGGATGTCCTCATGGGTCTTGTGCAGGCAGGGAGAGCTACCCAGAATACCCCTGGGAGCCCCCCCCTTCCTTTGACCTGACTAGAATGCATGAGGCATAAGAACTAACTTGGCATGGGGTGGGTACAAAAAAAGTAGTGAGCTGATGAGAGTTGACTATAGTGGCGCAAAAAGACTGAGGCTCATTATGCGGGGTTACATAAGTCCCTGAGAAACAGTGGTTGTATGGTCACCAAGGAAGTTACAGAGCCTGGGAGGACGTTTCAACCCCCTCCCGTAGAACGTTCGCGTCGAGCACGCAGCTTGGCAAGGGCTTCCAAGGGGGTGGCGTAAATGTATGGCGATCCTTGAGCCCTGCGCTGTTTACGTTGGGAAGTAGGGGGTGCTCGCCGGGCTAGGGATAGGGCATGGCTACTTGCAGTATGTTTGAGGGTGTCTACGTATGCATTGTGCGCCGTGCAAAGAGGGGTGACTTTGAACCATGTCTGATCAAAGTACAGCTGATGCTTGGAAAGAACGTCCTTCTCGATCTGCCTCAACAATTGTTCAGGAGGCGGGGGAGCAACTAAGAAGCCATCATGCAGCCAGATCAAGGAGTGTGTTGGGTGGCGAGCAATGAGTGCACGAATAGTGTCCTCGACAATTGTGGCTTCGAAGTACTCTAGCAATCGAAAGGCGCTGTCATTGTGGTTGACCAGGAACTCCGGGCGAAAACGCGGTAACAGCTGCGTAGTCAGGGTTGTACTTAAAGAGCTTAGTTGGCATAGAATTGCGTTTACACTCGCACTGGGGGAGCCGTCGACCAGAGAGCTTAGGTATCTGTATGTGGTATCAAGGGAACTGTTAATAATTCTCAGTGGAAGTTGCTTGATGGTGTCAGGACAGATTGCTTCTACTTGCTGAATATAAGGGTCCCGGGCTAACTGCGCGCGGAACTCATCGATTGTTGGGAGGGGGACAAAGTCGGGCGCAAACAGTAATCCCAGGCGTCGGACCAGTTCATAAAAGGATCCTTTGAGGTCAATTTCGCAGTGATTCCGCCCGAATAGTAAGATCCTGACAGTTCTCGGTAGCCGTTGGCCCCCTATGGTGCAGCAATATTTTCGTCCATGGTTGTCTGCAGCTTTCGGGGAGTAGTCGATATCGATACTACAATTTTGCGGTAGACATGGGGAAAGGTAGGATTCAATCAGCTGGCGGTGGTGGGGGTGGAGGGTCAGGTGTTTCCGGAGAAGGCCGTGGTCAATACTGGGTCTCTCAACTAGGGTAAGGGTGGGCTGGCTCCAGGGTGGTTCAAAACTTTGAATGTGGAAACCTCCGACCTGAAAGAGACCTGCAGGGAATGATGGCTTAATGGACACCGGTCCAGCATCCCTATTGAAAGCAGCGGGATCGCTCCTATATCTAGTCAACAGGAATTGGGTAGCTTGCCCTGCTAGGTCATCTGCAATGCCGTTAGCGACGCGAGGCAGGTATATGAAGAGGCTGTCCGGAAGGTGTAGACTCACGGCTGAACGAATGTTTTCCAGTGGTTGGTGCATGTCTATCCTTCGGAGACGGCCTGCAAATTGAAAGTATTTAATAACAGGGAGGATGTCACCTTGGATGACCACCTTGGGTGTGAAGCCGCGGCTCGATAAACTTTGCTTGACGACGACAGCCACCTCCTCAACCAGATATAAGCAGGCCATGATTTCTGCTTCTATATTGTCTGAACAATGAGGTAAGGCGACCGACCGACATGCAACAACTCGAGACCGACCCCCTTCTATTACATAGATAACGTATCCAGCGCCTCCTAATGAGTCATCATGCATACAACTACCATCGAATTGACCTACGATCTGGATCGAGGTTTCGGATGGTGCATGGTCGGGAGAGGTTGCTAGGATCAACTCATTAGGACTGATGGGTTGAAGAGCAGTGACAGTGCAGACGGAATTAGGCGAATTGGGGCTGGCTGGGACAATTTTAGCATTGGGGCGGAATCCTGCCATCCGGGCCCCGGCTGGGGTAATGAGGCTAAGCCATGGATGTCCAAGTGGGAGCACCGCAATAGGTTGATCTGGGGCAATGGATGTCAAAGCTGTGCAAACCAGATCAGGAAGTGCTGCAGAGTGAAGCGTAACTGCTTCATTGGCAGTAGTTTGCATGTGGCAGGGATGGTTCTGGTTGTTTGCGCCTGCATGCTGGGGTCTTATCGGTGACGCAGGCTCCGGAAGGAAACGAGTTGGTATCGCTTGCAGGGCATTATCATGCAGGCGGGGTAACCATTCGGGGACACTTAGGGGAACTGAGGATGGTGCATGTTGCATGCCTCCATGCTCAAGCAAGAGTCGGCGGAACTGATGCAAAATGTGGCTCGCGATTACGCATCCAGCTGTGTTGACACGGGCTAGTTGATCCAAAGATTTCACTGGAGTGGGAGTAGGTGATAAGATGTTGGCAACAAGGACAGGCACTATGCAGAAGCGAGCCCAATGCTGAGAGGAATTGTCCCCATAGCCACATGCTACGCAGGGGGGAAGATCTCGTGCCCGGTCACGCCATGAGGCAGGAATGGGAAAGGATCCCCGAGCAGACTCCGCGATGGCATGCCAGGGGGACGTGGTCGGGATCCCCCATCTCTCACTACTGTGCAGGGTAGTGGCGTTGATACCATGGTCATGACAGCATTTTTCACAAGCGGGAGCAAAATTAAGTCCGAGTGGGTACAGTCGGGTGGGAACTCCACAGAGTTGGCATGGTTGCTCAGCCTGTAGCGAGCCTGCCAGTCGAAGCCGCAGACATTCATCATCATCCTCATTTACGGCCCATCGTAAGACCGCAAAGCGTGCAACCCCATTAACAGCGAGTTTAGGCACTGTGGCTAAATGAGTCAACCAAGCCCACGATACCCCGCCCGGGAGGAGCTGCGAACTTACTCTAGACTGTAAATATTGCAGTGCATGCACTTGGATGGCCTCGTAAAGACTAAGTTTCAACTGGCGGAGGAATTGGAATTGTTTTTTTCTGGTATTTTGTCCTGCAATTATGCGTAGCAAGTTACCGACTGTGTCAATGCCCAGCAGGGGAGTCCATGTTCGGAATATGCGTTGGACAACTGCTCCTTGCCTTGTCCCTACATCCGGGTACCCCGGTGAGAGAAAGGCCGTAGAGCCATTCTGTCTAAGCCAATAGCCCAAACACGCTGCAGTGAGCGTGACAGCCGGGTCTAAAGCGGGAGCAATACCTAACCATCGGAATATATGTGGGAGATACCTTGCAGCAAGCCATGGTCTGCCAAGGATAAGTTTGGCAGAGCGTTGTTGGTATAAATTAATGTCGTCCGGGGTAAAGCCAAAGTATGTACTTTGGTAGATATTAAGGGACAGAATAAAACAGTTATTGGCAAGGCTTCTTTGCACTACAGAGTGGGCAGGTGTGGCAAAAAGGGCTAGTCGTTGGTTGGCCTTGGTCATAGCTTTGGGATTAATGGCTTGTGTGCCTGTAAGCTCCTCTACTGGGGTCCACCCTTGATTACTACGGGTATATTTCCCATATAGGATTAGCCCCAGCGCAGTGGTTTTGCCTTCAATGAGGTGGGCTCCCCAGTCGGAGCGTTCTAGCGCATTTAGAGTACTATGGGAGGCAGGATGATTAACTAGAACACTGCACTTGTTGGAGCAGCCACACTGTACTAGGAAGAGTGGGTCAATTTTGGCAAGATGCTCTCTAGATAGTATGAAGTCCACCTCTGCTGGGGTGAGGCACACAAACAAATTTGATCTGCACACAATGGTGGTGGTGCTATAACCAATTCTGTGAGCCAAAGCTTGTCGCAGTGTAGCATATCCTGATAACTTTTGTGCCCAGCGCAGTGATGGGTATTGGTCGATCTGACCTGAGCAAGCTGCATGCATATTGATCCCACTGGTTCGCCAGCAGTGGTGTTCATCAATTTGAATGCCCGCGGATTTCAGACGAATGCAAGCTTGCCAGGCATCCGTGAGCCATTGCATGCCAGCTGTGGTGTCTCCCACCATCGTGGTGTCATCAACATATCCTTGAACTGTTAGCATTCCGGGGATTCGGTTGAGGTAGGTTAAAACTGGGTCCATGGCAACGCAGAAAAGCAGGACTGAGAAAGACCGACCCATGTCAACGCCCGTGACAATCATTTTTGAGGGCAGAAGCTTACCTTGGACCTTGTGCCTGCATCTTCGGAAGAGTAGGATGTGTCGAGTATACATGATGATCCACCAGGGGGCTTTGCACGCTGATAAAATTTGCAAGATCCAGTAGGGGTTAATCCTCTCGAATGCTTTGGACAAGTCTAGGGATAGACATGCACAGGGCGCATCTTGGTCTAAAACAGCTTGGACGGATTGGACAGCACTTTGCGGTTCGCGGAAGACGTTTAGCACTGTTTGAGAGGGGTGGAGTAGCGGAGCAATGGCTTTAGTCATGACTGTTGCGATGCTTCCATCTATGACTCTCTCAAATGTCGATGGCATACCTAGTGGGCGGAAATTATCAGCAGTGGGGCCCATTTTGGCTTTCGGAATCCATGCTTGGACTGAACAAGGAGGTGGAACTGCGGACCGACAAATGTCATTAAGATGCGTAATCATCGCCTCCGAAGACACTCCAGGGTGGAGTCGCCATGCTGCATAGGGTATTCCGTCTGGTCCTGGGGAGGAATCATTAGTGGCAAGGACAGTTCTGATTAGGTCATCCGCACCAGGCGGGGGAACATGTGGCCAGGGCTGGGTTTGCGCTTTATATTGCTCAAGGTAGTCCGTCCACTCAGGATCATATTTGACAGGCGGTTGGAACCAGAATTTGCGGGTAGCAAGCATGGCTGCCGACAGGTCCAGATCAGTCCGGCACTGGTTGCCCTCACCGTCCAGAATCGGACCATTATAAAATACAGTTCGTGGGCAGCTAGCCCGAAGTCTCTGCCACAGGGGGGCATTGGTCCCAAGGCCACGACTTCGAGTAGTTTCATCTCGATTCCTTGTGATAAGATGCTGTTGTTGTAGCTGTAGGTCAAGGAGCTCGAAACACTTCCAAAGGAAGGTACGAGGCACCGTAATCACCGTGGATGATTGGCAATATTCTTCTAGGGCAGGGTGGAAGCCTGGAAGGGCCGCCAGAAGCTCTCGTAGCAACCGTTTAGAAATATTAAGAGTGGTCGATCAGATTGGAGGTGCTTCCTCAGAGTGTTGAAGTCCCGGGGCCGTTTAGGGAGTGACATCCACCATTGCCATAATAATGTCTGGAGGGATTCAAGGGTGGGGTGAGAGACTAAGCATAGCCGGCGAACCAGCGATTGGAGTGACGGCCAAACTTGCCGGGTGTCATGTCGGTCCTTACCCGGTTGGAAAACACTCGCCGGTATAGTCATATGTAGAGGTAGGTCTGGGCTACTGGAAACTGGTGGCCTGTGGCGCAATTGGATGGAGATACATGCATGTCCAGCAAGTTCAAAAAGCCGATCATAGAATACCTGATGTTGGATTAGTCCTCGATTCATGTATTCAGTTGGAAGAATGACCTTGTCGATTGCTGACGAGCCGTTCGGGCCCCAGAAAGTCGGTTCATCTTTAACGATGTCGTCACCTTGGGCTGTACTTAATATGCGGTGCCAAGCGTCAGGGGAGAGGTGATGCCCATGATTGAAGTCACCTACTATGAAGAAAGGGTCAGGATGGTCTTGATGGTCAGATAACCATCTGGCAAGCGTTTCACAATCTTCTTTAGCACTACTGGGATGGCAATAGGCCGAAATCACCCAAAAGCAATCGGTTCTGGTCTGGACCTGCGCGGCAAGTAGTTTTCCAGGCGCAATAACGATTTCCTGTAGAAGTCTAAAGGAGCATGGAATTAATATGGCTACCCCTCCCGATAAGCCTCCACTTTCTGTGACGATTGATGGGGAGTGCGCAATATTGAAGCCTGGATAGGTTTGGAGAAAATTGGTAGCAGTGCTCGCCGTCCATCTAGTTTCTTGGAGGCAGACGATTCCCTGCCTAGCGCGGCGGAGGATGGCTTGTGTCTTTGGGTTTGTCCATTGCAACGTTCTCCACCCTGATACATTCCATGTGGTTAAATGTCTAAGGGCAGTACAGCAATCTTGTTTCTTTTCTAGACGATATTTAAGGACTTCAGCACACAGAAGGCTAAACTCAGAAGAGTCGGTCAGCGCTTGCGCAAGGAGTTGTCTAGATTGGGAAAAACATTCACTGTGGATGCCACACTTATTAGCCACCGTCTGAATGTCTAATATTGGCCACGGAGCAGGTATCTGGAGCACATGCGGCAGAAAAGAGAGTGACTGCAAGCAGTGAAGGCTCTTCGGACATTTGGTCATAAATTGGAGTGAATACAGTGCTCGAATTTGCCGGGACCACGCGTTGCGAAATTCGAGCAGCAGAGGTTTCGCAACTGTCCCGAGGCGCGGCATGTTTACTGGTCACACTTAATTAGGGAACACACAAAAAAGGCAAAATCAGGGGGGGCATTGTCTGTATTCCAGCTACATGCGAGTTCCTGACTAATTTTCCCAATATGGTTAATGTGTGGAAGAGCGTCACTATGATCTGGGTACTTGAAAACACGGCTGTCAATAGATGCTTTGATCAGGCATGTTTGGTAACCCTTAGTGTCATCGAGTTTCCAGTCGTGCGCAGCAGCAACAGCGACATCCCCCTCGTTGTCAATAAACATGCAGCCATGGAATTCAGGATAAGCACTGACTGTCATGTGTATATTACAAGAGGATTGTGCTACAAAACGAGACAGAAAGCAAACAATGCACTGGTCATATAGGAAAGCCCCGATAAACCGATGACAAAGTAGATATTGTCCTTTAGGCCCATACGGAACAGCAAACCAGATGCAGTTGGGGTTGGTACAGTGGAAAGGGATAGGTGCAGCCGTAAACACAACAGGGCGAGGCAGTTGCTGCCATGGGATGTCAACTCTGGTATGACAATTCCACGCGGCTGTGTCAAGGTGAAAAGTATTCGAGCGTGGAAATTGAACACAATAGACAGTCCATTTGGCAGGGGCGTCCCCAAAAGTGGTAATATGTGCTTGATCCTCCCAATCAGCAATATGGACAAAATGGACAGAAACCTGCTCACGATGTAAAATGGAGCACAGCCAGAGCAAAATTTGCGTCATGGTGGAGGCGCACTGTCCAACAGATCTAAGCATGTGGGAGATCCATTCCTTGGCTTGAGGACAATGGCGCTCGATAGCAGCATCATAATTGTGTCCAAGGAAGAATTGCAACAAATCTTCCGCTCTTCCAATTCCTGCTCCGAAAAACTTCATTCCTATAAGGATGCTTTGCATGTGTTTTTCCTGAAGGAGTTGAACTGCAGTTGGTGATAACTGCGATGGCGGTTTGTCATCCATAACACCTAGGTCGGCAGGGTGAATCTTACGGGCAGTAGGCAGCAGTTGCTTCGGAAATACATTGGGCATGATTGGTATTAAGGGCCCTTCGAGCGCATGAATAGGGAATTCTGGCATTGGGTCAAGACCAATTTGCTTGG
>CAMXCT020000660.1:187858-224892 GCA_947184155.2 Cladocopium goreaui | reverse complement strand
ATAACATACATACATAACATACATACATAACATACATACATAACATACATACATAACATACATACATAACATACATACATAACATACATACATAACACACATACATAACATACATACATTAATTACATACATACATTAATTACAGACATACATTAATTACAGACATACATACATAACATACATACATAACACACATACATAACATACATACACTAATTACATACATACATTAATTACAGACATACATTAATTACAGACATACATTAATTACATACATTACATTACATTACATTACATTACATTACATTACATTGCATTGCATTACATTACATTACATTACATACATACATACATACATAGCTACACATATATATATATATATAGTATGTATTATATATATAGTATGTATAATATGTATGTATTATGTATTAGTATGTATTATATATATAGTATGTTTTTTAGGGACTTTTTTTGGCAGATGAGACTTTCTCGTGCCAGTTCATGCATGCTCGGCTGACACATCAGCGTTCTATACCAACCTGTCTGGCAGTAACGTGCCGCACTCGTCGTACTTGCCCTTGCTCCCGCACCCTTGCGCTTCACGGGTGACCGGCCCTGGCTCATGCACGGAAACTACTCGCTTCTCAAGAAAGGCCTTGGTCCTTGGTCTCCTCGATCCGATCGAAGGCTTGAAGGAATTCTTTGAGCCCCTTCGGTCCTGCCATGTTTTTGGTCCGGTGACATCTTGCCTTCCCAAAGTGAAGCCGCTTCGTCCGTGGGCATGGTGTTGCTGCGGTGGCTGCACGTATGTCTTCTGCCCTCAGGCTTGGGGCGCGGTAGAACGTGGTAGAAACCCAATCTCTTTTGGGCAAAAGGTGATTATATGATGACAATCAGGGATTGTCATATCGGGTGGCAAATGGTAGTGTTTTTTAAGGTAGGGTTTGAAAAATACATAATGCATAAGTTCTCATCAGTTTTCATCATCAAAACTTGAAAATTGAGGAAAACTAAGGAGAATTGAGGAAAAAATGAGCGGAAAACGACGGTGAACTAATTATTGTTGTTTGTTTGTTTTTTGTTTGTTTATGTAATGCCATTGCTTATCTTGTACTGTATTTATGTAACTTATGTTCAATTTCCAATTATATAATAGTTTTGCTTATTTTTGAAACTTTAGACATTTTTTTCAAAACGTACTCGTTTTCTTTACTTGTTGGAAATGAAAGTCACGTGTGTTTTCACTCATCATAATCCCCCCCCCAACACTAAACCGCCCCCCAAGATAATAAACACCCGTCAGTGCCTGTGGTTGCCACTACTGAACACTTACAGTACCAGTACCAATACCTCTTGATAATTGGTGTTGTTTTTGTAGCCTTTTCACTGTGGGGCAAGGTTGGCCCAAAGATTGGTTTGTCAATACTCCAAACGACCAGCATGTTTGGCAATCCAACCTAGACAATCATCACGTGTAATCGGTACCCTCTGGTAAACTAACATAGCAAACTGGAAAATCACCATGTTTAATAGTATTACCACCATTTATAAATGGGCCATAATCCATAGCTATGTTAGTTTACTGGAGGGTAAATCATCGAACTAAACGGGCAATCTAAACCATGGCTATGTGAATTTACCGGAATGATGACGATGACACATGGGTCAATGGGTATATCATCCAGCCTTTGACCATGACACATACTGTGGATGGTTGCGAAATCCTGCACCAGTTGGTAGATGGACAAAATCCCAGCTACAATCCCTGGTTTTTAGAGTGTTTCCATAGGAATCACCACAGTGTGCAAAACATGGCTTGTCAACCCGGCAGTATCATCACATCTCCGAAAACCAAACGGTACCCAAACGGTATCCGTTTACGGTGCCCTGGTTGTCATAGATGGTTACGTTACTGGATGGTTAGGCTTTCCCCAGGTGATTTCATGGGTAAGTTGACCAACTTGACCCATCCCCACATGGGGGTTTCCTAAAATAGGGGGTACCCCTAAAAATCCTTCATTTCTACACAGGATGGGGCCACCATTCGATAGCGTTCAGTTGCCTAAAAAAAGGGGCTGAATTCTATGGTTTATGGTAGATATAACTATGGTTAATGGTGGTATTTCATGGTTTTCCATGAAATACATGAAATACACCAACCAGCTATTGGGGGACCTCCATTTATGGAACCCCCATGGGTACTCAACAAAAATCTCCTCCAGCTTCCACCGGACAGCCCAAAAACGCCCAAATCGCACGACCTGGGGAATCGAATGCATCGTTGGTTCCGCCTCAGATCGCCAGCGGATGGGCGATGGATAATTTACATGGGGATATAAGGAGAGCCCATGAATATCATGAACCTATGGAATATCCCCATTCTATCAGGAACTGGAATGTATCATATATCAACATTTGGAATATATAAGGAATATATCAGGAAATAGAAATACATCAGGGAATAGACATATTCAATGGGGATAATACAATGGGGATATAACCAACACAATATGGAATGTATCATGAACTGGAATATAGCCAACAATATGACTGTTTTTTTAGCCGTGTCTGAAAATGGAGTATTTATCCCATATGGCTCTAAGGAGAACATGAAACTCCAGACATGGCAAGGGGTCAAAACGAAACACGAGAAACCGCCAAGAAAAACTGGTTGGTGGTTGAGCCACCCCTCTGAAAGATATTAATAAGTTGGGATTATTATTCCCAATATATGGAAAAATAAAACATGTTCCAAAGCACCAAGCAGAAAATAAATATGCCAACTACAACTAGCCTAAGAACCTGGGATGCAAAATGTTTTTTTTTCGAGACCCCAGGGTGTTTTTTTTCGAGGGACCAGGCCTTCCATTGTCATGGGATCATCGGACAGCAGTCTTTCAACCACCTAACCTCTGGTTATGTCAAAATAGCTATGGAAAATCACAATTTTTAATGGGAAAATCCACTATTTCAATGGCCATTTTCAATAGCTATGTTAAATTACCAGAGGGTATTTAAGGCAAGCTTTATGCTTGTTGGGGGATGGAAACTAGTACAGGGCCCGCATGCTGGGAAAAAACGATCGCGATGGTACGAGTCGTGCGTTGCTGGGCAGTGCGTATGCTGCGGCAGGATAGAAGTGTGGCTCTAAAAAAATCAAACAAAACATATTCGTCGTGATGTCCCCATTTGAGCCACTAAACATACCACTATCCCGTCTCACTATACTAGTTTGTTGATAATGTTGACAGGTTCCCGTATAATCCTTAATATGGATTGTAATTGTCCCCAATAACCCAGGTAGTAGAACTACTTATTTCAGAACCAATTGATCAATAGCCATTTCAGGAACCTAAATCGGAGGTACCTACCATATATAAGGCCTAATTAAGGGTTAAAAGGGAATCTCCGCACAACATTTGACCTCAAATATCGTACAGTACCTCCATTTTCCAATCAACCAGAGTATATATATATATACATATATCAGGGATTATTAGTGAAAACTATCAACTAGTATGAGATGAGATCGTGTTTGTTTTCCATAGCTCATGTTGCATAGCGAATGCCGTCACAACAGAACCAGCCCCCTTCAAATCATGACAGGAGGCGATGTGTTTGATCACCACCGGGATGCCAAATTCCCATAGGAACATCCTGGCTGCAAAATCCCCTGGTTGATGGAGGTTGAGAGCTTGAAGAATCATCTATCAATAGGCAAGTCTCAATTGGAGTCTTCATTTATAGATGGAAACTGTCCAATTTGGAAACCTCCATTTACTGTGAATTTTCCATTGCCATGTTTACCACAGGGTGTTGATGATCTTGGGAACCAAAAGATTGACACATGGCTGTGACTCGAAATGTGGTATGCACCCAAATAGCAATGTTAATCAATTTTGAGACAAACTTAAATGGTCGGTCACGCAATCAGCCCTTTTTGGTGCTCACAAGTCGATACTTATACACATGTATGCTTACAGTTTATTCTTCTTTTTAAGTTTTAACCATTGGCAAATTTTCCGAAGGGCAGCTGACTCTCATCCATCTTCTATGCTAACGTGGTAAACCCAACATTTAAAACTTGCCATTTGGGGATCATAGTTACCACATGTTACCACCCATGTATGGTTATATTAGGGATTGCGTATTGTTGGTTTTACCGCAGTGTTGAAAACTGTCAATGAAGGAACACATAAGAAATGGGTATGTCACCAGTCCTGGCGGCCGGGATTCTTACATGTTGGTGGTGCTCCCTAGTTTTTGAAGTTCTAGTAGCTACAGTTCGAGATATAACATAGTTCTATACAATCGATTTTGTTGATGTTTGACTAACTGCTTCATTACCCATCTAACATGATTTGACTATAGTAGTGACTATAGCTATCATCACCTTTTTACCCAAGTTAGCCTAGCTACTTCCAACTTTGCTAAGATGCTGGATGATCACCACTCCACCGAATCCCAAAAGGGCCCAAACTTCTTATCATCAGAAGACGTCAGCAAACCTCAACGGTATCGCGCGGCACGGAGGATAGGCACCATTGGAGCTTTGGATATGTTTGGATGACGTTCTTGTTGCAATCAATCAGTGATAAATATAAGACATGTGTAAACTTGCACTATCTAGCTTTCGAATGAGTACCCTCCAGTAAACTCACATAGCTATGGAAAATCCCGTTGAGTTCAATGATTTAGCTATTAATCACTGGATTGGTTTGAGGGAAAATCTACAGGAAACCATGGTTTTTACCATCAAATATAGGGCTTTCCTGTAAATTTTCCCATCATCCAATTCTATGAATTAAAAGTATGATGATCTTCCTTCTCGCTACGAGTACTCGTGAATTTCCCGGAGGCGCGACATGGTCCAATGGTGAACTCCTGGCCCATTGATTGATGGTGAAAACCACCCGTACCAACGTGGTTGCTACGCAACTGTCATCCCAACTATCCTAAAACTGGTGGAAACACTGCAGCCAACAATATTAGCATAGGATTTTCCATATTTTCCCATGAGACTTGAGATATCTTGAGATGATGTACTGGTCGACAACCCAACAATATGACTTTCCCATGAGACTTGAGATATCTTGAGATGATGTACTGGTCGACAACCCAACAATATGTGAATATATTTGATATACATTTTTTGCCATAGCAATATCGCAATTGCCATTTCGATCTTACCCTCTGGTAAACATACAAAAAACATCAAAAAACGGGAAAATCCACTATTTCTATGGCCATGGCTTCAATAGCGAACTGTCACGCTGAGTCTCCAGGCGTTTCCCATCCTCACAGATGGTCACGGTATTGACGGCTCCCATGTGCTCGTCGTACTCCTGGGGGTATATTTTGTGGGTGACATGGGCCACATATGGCCACATCTATCATCATCCTGAAGTAGACCAGTTATGGCATAAGGATTTATTTTGGCATGAAGTAGATCTATCATCATCAAGGATTCTATTTTGGCATGGGGGTGAATATGGGATTTTCACACATATTCCGCGTTTACATAGTTTTTTTTTTTAATTGAAAAAGGTTTTATCTACAAAAGGATGACTATACATTTGAGAGAGTTCCTCTCTTGACTCTTGTAATTAAACATGGCTAGCTGGGAAATCATGTGTATTATATATACATAAATGGCGGATTGACCATTGCCATGTTTGATCACCGGAGGGTAAGTCATAACCTGTTTCTATAGTTCTTTACCTACAAATCCAACAAGTCTCTCATGTATATAAATAAACACAATGTACAATTTATATATATATATAATTATGTAATTATACGTATATATATATACCCTCTGGTAATTTAACATAGCTATTGAACATGACCATAGACATAGTGGATTTTCCCATGAATAGCATGGTGATTTTCCATAGTTATGTTAAATTACCAGAGGGTATATGAAAATACAGTACCATATTCAAATCTCTCACCATCTCTCTCTAGCCTGTAGATCTTTCTCCACATAGCTGTTTTGGAAGTTGGTGTCACATCTTCCAAGAAACACCAATGCAACATGTATAGAAGATAGCCTCTGGTAAACATACAAAAAGCTATTGAAAATCACCATGCTATTAATGGGAAAACTCACTATAAATGGGCCATTTTCAATAGCTATGTTAAATTACCAGAGGGTAGCTGTTATGTTGCACTGGTCAAAGACATCATCACCTACGTGCAGAACAAGCCGTCAGTGACCCCAGTGACAAGCCCTGAACCGCAAATCGCCGTTTCTTTCAAACGGTTGGAAATCGATTGTCATCTATGCCATCCCATCCTATCCTATCCACTGTATCTATCCTTCTTTCTCTCTATCTATTTATCTATCTATCGATCCATCTATCTACCTATCTACTTATACATCTTGACATTTCTTCATGTTGAAATAACAAGCAGACAGGACACACAGAACAATATCCTTGAACATAGGTGTAGAAAAAACACAAAAAACTAGCGCAAACCTACCGGATTTGCTAGCGCTGCCTTTCAGAATTGGTGAATTTAGTTGCGTGCCGTCTCATAAAGATGAGGAAAAACCATTAGGTCCCCAGTAATTATCAACAACTAGCACAAACTTCTGTCAACTTTTTTTGGGCAAATAGTAACATATATATATATTATAAATAAGTAATTATACAATGATCCCCAAAAGCGGAGACGTACTAAGACCCATGGGCGCCCCACCTGCACGATTTCGCAGGTGTTCGAGTCCCATTGCACCGCCTCACAGGGTGGATGCAAAGACCAGGGGCTGTAAAGGGGAGCAGTGTGGGTTATCTAATTCTAGATATCACCATGATCATGAATAATTAATTGAATATAGTTGGAAAATATCATCCATAAAACTACCTATTATCTATTATATATTCTCATCTATTATCCATTATCTAACTGAATATAGTATAGGATGGACAATCTATATCCTAATTATCACCATAATCTATGGGTATAGAATATTCATAAATACTATAGATATATCTACCATCCATGAATCTTAGTTAACCTTTGATTAGTTGCAAACCGACTTACTTTTCTAGAGGGCTCATGGTTTTTCAGAAAAATGACCATGAATTCATGGCCAGAAAATCAGTGTGAGTCCTCAGTGTTGAGGTGCCAAACCGATAATGGTAGTTGCTGTGCAAGTTCATCTGGTTGGTGGTATACCTACCCCTCTGAAAAATATGCTCGTCAGTTGGGATGATGAAATTCCCAACTGAATGGAAAGTCATAAAAATCATGTTCCAAACCACCAACCAGTATATAACCATCATATTCCCATTGTTGTTGGTTTATGCCCTTTTTTACCACTATTAACCATCACTATTAACCGGATATATGGGGGGTTGGGATGGGAAACCAGTCATATTCTGCGCTTTGGCCCCTCGCTGAACACTGTACAGCATGGGGGCCCCCGTCCGTGGAAGCTTGGTCCATCACCAGGCAACAAAAAGGCTTCGTGGGGATGAAACATGATGAAACCAAAAAAAACGGGCGAGTTAGATGGGTATTATAATCCAACTAAATATAGTATATTATATCTACCATCTGGTTATTTAACATAGCAAACTGGAAAATCACCATGCTATTAATAGGTAAACCATCTATAAATGTGTCATGTTCCATGGCTATGTTAAATAACCAGAGGGTATAATTATTTTGGATTATTATTTAGCTATTTATTATAGCTATATGTTATATTTTAAGATGTAATAATCCAAATCAAAACTGTTGGGCACCACCTTGTATTTTTCTGTAGCAAGTCACTGTATACAGCTCCCCTCTGCCTACTGCAGTTGAGGCCTACGTTTGCGAAATCGCGACAGGTTGACGCACAGTTCACTTGGTGAACGTCTGGTTTTTTGGAGGGTATACAACTATAGCATCTATGGGGTTTCTAAACCAAAATACAACTACAAGGTGGTGCCCCATAGTTAGCTAAGTTATTTTATAACTCCCATAACTATGGTTTATGGCAAATATAACTATAGTTAATGGGGTTTACAAACCAACTTATAACTGGGGGGCACCATCCTGTGGGGTTTATAAACAAAACAACTAGAGGTTTCTATCTTTGTGGATTCAAGCTGAGTGTTCCGAAGAGTTGCAATGCTTGACGTCTGGTGGGTAGCTAGACACCCCATTGACCCATAAACATGGTTAGTTCGCTCCAGAGTCTTATAACTTTCAGCTATTTCTGTTGGTAATTACATGTAGTATCATGATGATATCATGTAGTTACTTTGAGTGTCTTGGCACCATCAATCAATTACAAGTCTCATATATACATAATTATTGATATTGCACTGGGACCAGGATAACACCGTCCCATTACTGATGAAGTTGGGCCTGTCTTACAGTTTTTTCTCCTGGATCGATATCCAAATGGCACGACTTCGCAACGACGGGTGCCTTCTTGTTGGAACAGCCCGTCACGATGACATTCTGCTGAGAGGGATCTGGATGAATAGAGACCTGCAGCAATCGGGCAGTGTTTAAATTTCTTGTCCATTCCATCATACTGATTGAGTAAAATGGATTCCGATTCCAAGCTCATGGATAATTATAATGCAATCCCCAGTATATAATAAATATATCTATATATATATACACACCCGTCAACCAAAAAACTTCAGCTATTGGTTATCCGGTCATTACGAAGGTGAACCACTTAGAAACATCAACATACCTCTTGGTGAATCGGGGAACTTGGGAGTTGCTGACCATGGGGAAAAACAATCTTGTGATGCGTTGCTGTGTTCAAATGGGGGAATTGTCACTGTTTACACCTCACCCTACTTTCACATACTTTCACGTCACCCCACCAAACTGATACAGGAGGTCGCGGACGTGCAAAGACAGAATATATGTTCATAGAAAATGCTACGAAAAAAGACCTCTACATAGCATAGCTATGTGTTTCCACAGGAAATACAAAGATGATTATTTTCAATAGGAATGCATGGCCGGCATGGTAGGCATGAGTTAACTGGGCCCCGTACGCAGAAAGGCGTCTTCTTGTTGGTGAAAGTCGCAATGACTTTTCCCGTTTCAGTGTCCCAATACCTAGCTCCGGGTCTCAAATGGATCGTCGGCAGGAAAATGCACAAGTTGATGGTTGAACCACAAGTGACAACAATCAATGCCTGAGTTTTGAATATATGCTTAATATACTTAAATAATCTGACATGGGGTTCTGAAGTAGAAGATGTCTCGAATCGAAAGCAGCATTTGATCTTCATTTTTTTCAGCACCTGGCGGTCACCCCATATCCTATCTTTTGGAGGTTAAACGAGCTGTAAATGGTAGATCGAAATTGATGTTCAAAGGTCTGGCCTTCTCACTTTATGCCTAGACCCTCCAAAGGAACGCAGGAACGCTCAAAAATGGTAGAAATAATTACTAAATTTGTATTAAATGATGAATTCTGAAGTAAAACACCATTGTAGGATACAAAGGCAGGGTCTAGGCAGATATTTTGGATACTCCGATATGATTGGTCATAGAAATCGAAGGCCCATTGCCGCTGTTCCGCCCCGGGGCTCGCGACTGAATATTTTTGTCGTAGGAGACACTGTAGAACCGCCGACCGTCCTTAGCGTTTTTCCATGGCCCCCTTAAGGGAGCCCCGGGTTGCAACGCCAAATGGCTAAGTGCTCGGGTTTAATGGTCCCATCATTACCTCGAACCCAGAGACACATGAGAGATCTTGAGATCAAAATGGACAAAACCATCAGCGCTAATGGACATTAATGGACATTAATGGATATTTTCATGGATATTTTATGATATTTTCATGGAAATTTCCATCCCATGGGGATACCGAGACATCATCCAGTCGTCATGGCATCCCCGGGGATCCCCGCTGCACAGAAGGCGATGTCCCGGACCGCCTGATCGTGTCCCAAGTAGCTCCGCAGGCACCTCCCAAGGCGGAAGCCATGATCTGGAGCCTGGTTCAACCGAAAAAAAACTGGGAACATCTGTCTGTTCATCTTCGGTCTATAATATCAGAATAATATATATATATACGTATCATAGCCTATCCAGAAGATATTTTCCAGAAGATATTTAAAAAAATAATACCCAAACATTGGATCCAGTGCTGGCTTATCATGAAAAATCAAATAATTTTCTGAAACAAACATTTATGGAGGTATGCCCCATTTCAATCAGTCAAATGGGCAGTTGAGGAAGAAACACTGGTGATGCGCGAGTAGTTTCCACAAGTGGTGCGGAATGTCATGACTTTTCAGGAAATATCGATATGACATCCTTGGTCATAAATCCATATACCCTCTGGTAAACTAACATAACTATGGAAAATCACCATTTTTTTATGGAAAATTCCACACAAAATGGTCATTTTCCATAGCTATGTTGGTTTACCAGAGGGTAAACGCACACGTCTGAAGGAATCATCTAGTTCGGGGTGTTCAAAAAATAGCTATGTTTGATGACCGAAGGCTACGTTCAAATTTTCGCTGCCAGGGCTCCGCACTTTCGCTGATTGTGGTAGTCCCAGATCATGATCTTGCCATCCATACCAGCAGAAAGCAGAAGATGAGCCGTCTTGGGAAACCTCAGGAGCCGTGCTTAAAGGTATATAACCTAGGCAGGGACCCACAAGATAGACTATCAAATGATCATCTTCTTCTCACAATTTACTGTATCTTTTGGATAAAGTTGAGGAACAAATATGTGTATATATATATACCCATAGGATCCATGTATGCCATATATGGTAACATTTACCATCAATATACCCCAAATGTTAGCATATATACCATACATGGATCCTATGGGATATATTCATCATCAAAGGAAGTTGGGAAGCAATACTTCCGAGTTACGAATGATTTTTACTTGATGAAATTGACTATGATGAAGGGTGGTACGTGATCTAACAATACATAATCTAACAATACATAACAAAAGAATAAGAAGCTATGAAATTGACTATGATGAAGGGTGGTAGATCATGTGACAATACATAATCCAACAATACATAACAAAAGAATAAGAAGCTATGAAATTGACTCTGATGAAGGGTGGTACATCATGTAACAATACATAATCTAACAATACATAGCAAAAGAATAAGAAGCGATGAAATTGACTATGATGAAGGGTGGTAGATCACATAACAATACATAATCTAACAATACATAACAAAAGAATAAGAAGCTATGAAATTGACTATGATGAAGGGTGGTAGATCACATAACAAAACGTAATCCAACAATACATAACAAAAGAATAAGAAGCTATGAAATTGACTATGATGAAGGGTGGTAGACCACATAACAAAACATAATCTAACAATACATAACAAAAGAATAAGAAGCGATGAAATTGACTATGATGAAGGGTGGTAGATCACATGACAATACATAACAAAAGAATAAGAAGCTATGACACAGGGTGGTGACGAAGGGATGTGGTTACGATGGGAAGTGGTGAGGAAGGGAAGTGGTGAGGAAGGGAAGTGGTGACGAAGGGAAGCGGTGAAGAAGGGAAGTGATGATGAAGGGGAGTGGTGACGAAGGGACGTGGCGAGGAAGGGAAGTGGTGGAGAAGGAAAGTGGTGACGAAGGGAAGTGGTGAAGAAGGGAAGTGATGATGAAGGGGAGTGGTGACGAAGGGAAGTGGTGAAGAAGGGAAGTGATGATGAAGGGGAGTGGTGACGAAGGGAAGTGGTGAGGAAGGGAAGTGGTGAAGAAGGGAAGTGGTGACGAAGGGAAGTGGTGAAGAAGGGAAGTGGTGAAGAAGGGAAGTGATGATGAAGGGGAGTGGTGACGAAGGGAAGTGGTGTGGAAGGGAAGTGGTGGAGAAGGGAAGTGGTGAGGAAGGGAAGTGGTGAAGAAGGGAAGTGATGATGAAGGGGAGTGGTGAAGAAGGGAAGTGGTGAGGAAGGGAAGCGGTGAAGAAGGGAAGTGGTGACGAAGGGAAGTGGTGAAGAAGGGAAGTGATGATGAAGGGGAGTGGTGACGAAGGGAAGTGGTGAGGAAGGGAAGTGGTGAAGAAGGGAAGTCGTGACGAAGGGAAGTGGTGAAGAAGGGAAGTGGTGACGAAGGGAAGTGGTGAGAAGGGAAGTGGTGACGAAGGGAAGTGGTGACGAAGGGAAGTGGTGGAGAAGGGAAGTGGTGACGAAGGGAAGCGGTGACGAAGGGAAGTGATGATGAAGGGGAATGGTGAGGAAGGGAGGTGGGGTCGATGGGAAGTGGTGAGGAAGGGAAGTAGTGAGGAAGGGAAGTGGTGACGAAGGGAGGTGGTGACGATGGGAAGTGGTGAGGAAGGGAAGGGGTGAGTTGGGGAGGAAGCCGGAGCACGAAACCTTGCGTTTTTCCGAGTAAAGTGGCTGCAGCCGGCGATGAAAGGTACCTCGTCTGTGCGGCGGTTGCGGCTGGGGTCGTTTCTGTCGCGAATTGTTCCTCCTATGTGTTTTGCAACGAGTGGTTGTTCCTGTGTGCGTAGTTCTATGCGCTTCTTGAAGCTGTGGTGGCAGATCGCATTGGAATGGCTGCATGATTGTTGTCATTTGGTGTTGCCACGTCCGTAGATAGGTGCAGGTATGCTACGGGATGCTGTGAAACGCAGTGTAGTGGCTGCATGAATGTTGCATGGGCTATGTTTTGGGGAGGAAGCCGGACCACGAAACCTTGTGTTTTTCCGTGTAAAGTGGGTGCAGCCGGCGATGAAAGGTACCTCGTCTGTGCGGCGGTTGCGGCTGGGGTCGTTTCTGTCGCGAATTGTTCCTCCTATGTGTTTTGCAACGAGTGGTTGTTCCTGTGTGCGTAGTTCTATGCGCTTCTTGAAGCTGTGGTGGCAGATCGCATTGAAATGGCTGCATGATTGTTGTCATTTGGTGTTGCCACGTCCGTAGATAGGTGCAGGTATGCTACGGGATGCTGCGAAACGCAGTGTAGTGGCTGCATGAATGTTGCATGGGCTATGTTTTGGGGAGGAAGCCGGACCACGAAACCTTGTGTTTTTCCGTGTAAAGTGGTTGCAGCCGGCGATGAAAGGTACCTCGTCTGTGCGGCGGTTGCGGCTGGGGTCTTTCTGTCGCGAATTGTTCCTCCTATGTGTTTTGCAACGAGTGGTTGTTCCTGTGTGCGTAGTTCTATGCGCTTCTTGAATCTCTGGTTGCAGATTGCATTGGAATCGCTGCTTCATTGTCGTCATTTGATGTTGCCACGTGCGTAGATAGGTGCGGGTTTGCCACGGGATGTTGCGAAACGCATTGTAATGGCTGCATGAATGTTGCATGGGCTATGTGTTGGGGAGGAAGCCGGAGCACCAAACCTTGCGTTTTTCCGTGTAAAGTGGCTGCAGCCGGCGATGAAAGGTACCTCGTCTGTGCGGCGGTTGCGGCTGGGGTCGTTTCTGTCGCGAATTGTTCCTCCTATGTGTTTTGCAACGAGTGGTTGTGTCTGTGTGCGTAGTTCCATGCGGTTCTTGAATCTCTAGTTGCAGATTGCATTGGAATGGCTGCATGATTGTTGTCATTTGGTGTTGCCACGTCCGTAGATAGGTGCAGGTTTGCTACGGGATGCTGCGAAACGCAGTGTAGTGGCTGCATGAATGTTGCATGGGCTATGTTTTCGGGAGGAAGCCGGACCACGAAACCTTGTGTTTTTCCGTGTAAAGTGGGTGCAGCCGGCGATGAAAGGTACCTCGTCCGTGCGGCGGTTGCGGCTGGGGTCGTTTCTGTCGCGAATTGTTCCTCCTATATGTTTTGCAACGAGTGGTTGTTCCTGTGTGCGTAGTTCTATGCGTTTCTTGAAGCTGTGGTGCCAGATCGTATTGGAATGGCTGCATGATTGTTGTCATTTGGTGTTGCCACGTCCGTAGATAGGTGCAGGTTTGCTACGGGATGCTGCGAAACGCAGTGTAATGGCTGCATGAATGTTGCATGGGCTATGTTGTGGGGAGGAAGCCGGAGCACGAAACCTTGTGTTTTTCCGTGTAAAGTGGCTGCAGCCGGCGATGAAAGGTACCTCGTCTGTGCGGCGGTTGCGGCTGGGGTCGTTTCTGTCGCGAATTGTTCCTCCTATGTGTTTTGCAACGAGTGGTTGTTCCATGTTGTTCCTGTGTGCGTAGTTCTATGCGCTTCTTGAAGCTGTGGTGGCAGATCGCATTGGAATGGCTGCATGATTGTTGTCATTTGGTGTTGCCACGTCCGTAGATAGGTGCAGGTTTGCTACGGGATGCTGCGAAACGCATTGTAGTGGCTGCGTCAAGGTTGGTCGGTGCTGCGGCTGCATGCGTAATACTGTTGTCTTTTGCAGCTGAGCATCGTAAATCGTATTGGAATGGCTGCATCCACGCTGCAATAGTGATTTGTCAGCAGATTTTCTCAACTTTGGCGCTAGTAATTTTCGTTCTAAAGATCCTTTTAAAAAATGCTTCAAAATCGCCTTTTTTCTGCTTCGGCGTCGAGATCCGGTTTTGAAGCTGCAATTTTCGACACCGTTGCGCGTAGTTCTTTTGTGTTTTGCAACTCAGTCTCTGCAGATCGCATTGTAGTGGCTGCGTCAAGGTTGCTCGGTGCTGCGGCTGCATGCGTAATACTATTATTGTCTTTTGCGCTGAACAGCGTAATTCGTATTGGAATGGCTGCATCCAGGCTGCGATAGTGATTTGTCAGCAGATTTTCTCAACTATGGCGCTAGTAATTTTCCTTTTAAAATCGTTTGAAAAAATGCTTCAAAATCGTCTTTTTTCTGCTTTGGCGTCGAGATCCGGTTTTGAAGCTGCAATTTTCGACACCGTTGCGCGTAGTTCTTTTGTGTTTTGCAACTCAGTCTCTGCAGATCGCATTGTAGTGGCTGCGTCAAGGTTGCTCGGTGCCGCGGCTGCATGCGTAATACTATTGTCTTTTGCAGCTGAACAGCGTAAATCGTATTGGAATGGCTGCAACCAGGCTGCGATAGTGGTTTGTCAGCAGATTTTCTCAACTTTGGCGCTAGTAATTTTCCTTCCAAAATTCCTTTTAAAAAATGCTTCGAAATCGCCTTTTTCTGCTTCGGCGTCGAGATCCGGTTTTGAAGCTGCAATTTTCGACACCGTTGCGCGTAGTTCTTTTGCGTTTTGCAACTCAGTCTCTGCAGATCGCATTGTAGTGGCTGCGTCAAGGTTGCTCAGTGCTGCGGCTGCATGCGTAATACTATTATTGTCTTTTGTTGCTGAACATCGCAAATCGTATTGGAGTGGCTGCATCCAGGCTGCGATAGTGATTTGTCAGCTTCTAATTCATGAGTTCTATTTTTGTGCTACTGTCATCTATGTGTAGTTGACGTCGGCCGACCCACAGAACAAGTCATGCCGTGATGCTCGCAGCTGTGTTTGGCTTAAATGAAGGGTATGCAATCAATGATGATGCATGACGGGGTATGAATGCAAGCATGATGTCAAGAAGGCATGCAAAAAAGATTTCCAGAAGGCAGCAAAGAAAGAAGTGAGGATTTCCATTTATTTGTTACAAAACACGTTTCCAGATGAGATGAAGTGTGGAGTGTGAAGAGTGCAGTGTGAAGTGTGGGGCGTGAAGAGTGCAGTGTGAAGTGTGAAGTGTGGAGTGTGAAGAAAGCAATGAGAAGTGAGAAGTGTGAAGTGTGGACTGTGAAGTGTGAAGTGTGGAGTGTGAAGTGTGGATTGGGGAGAGTGCAGTGTGAAGTGAGAAGTGTGAAGTGTTGATTGCGAAGGGTGCAGTGTGAAGTGTGAAGACTGTCAAGTGTGAAGTAAGACGTGGAGCTTCAAATGTGACATGTGCAACACGACACCAGTTTCGCAGAGTGCACGCACGCACGGGCTTGGCTGGCGCACGGCGCATGCAAGTTCTATAGATGAGAAAGGTCTCATATATATATCTTTAAGGCAACTTCCGCCCCGCCTCGTGCGGGTACTACTGGTACATATATATATATTACATGTGCCATGGTCAAAACCAAGGATTAATGGGGTATGGTCATCCGACCATTGGGGATTCCTTAAATGGCTATTACTAATCCCTATTAAAGGTTATGTATGATATATATGGTAATATATATATATGGCCATCCCAAAAGGGGTATCTTATCCTTGACCATGGCATATCTGCTCAACATCTTGAGGAATATGTGCTCTGTTTCTTCACACGAAGCATCAAAAGTCACGAAATACTCCATGAGGGTCGTTTGAGGTTGTTGTGTCCAGAAGAATCCACACCACAAAGCCATCAAAAATAGGGTATCTTCTATTATTTCCTCTAGAAGCATCACTTTGTTCAACCACTTTCCAACCCCATTCCAACCATCACAAGTGATGTTGGTCTCACCACAATAACATATTCAAATCACTAGTTTCCCACCACACCATTCCAACCCCATCAAATTACTCACCCTTTCGGAAAATCACCCATTCCCCCAAACCATATTACCATCTGGTAATGACTGTTACATAGCTATTGAACGTGGCCCAGTCGAAATAGTGCATTTACCCATTAAAAATGCATGGTGGATCTTTCCACTTCGCAAACTGTCAACGTTTACCATTTCGGGTATATCTCCATTAAATCACCATTCAAGTCTATTAAATCACCACTAAATCCCATGAGGTATCACCATGGTACCAGAGTTTACCAGGCCAGGTACCCTCTGGTAATTTAACATAGCTATGGAAAATCACAATTTTTAATGGGAAAATCTCACTATAAATGGTCATTTTCAAAAGCTATGTTAGTTTACCAGAGGGTAGTTATGTACCCCCCCAGAAACCCATCATTGAGTGGGAAAAAACACCAAAATCGAGCCATGGTGCCATCGAATCTTGGACACCCCCATGGTGTGCCCTGTCCTGGGACAAGCTTTGCGCGCGTTGCTTGGTGCTATACCCAAGGAATAGTCAGTCCCACTCCATAATGGCTTTGTAATAAATGTTGTAGAAGAAAATGTTAGTGACCTAAAATGTTTAAAAGTGTCTTCTTAGTTACCTAAAAGGCTCTTGTTCTATGTCTTACTCATCTTTTAATGGCTGTATGGCTAACCAACGATTTCACGATCCCACATATGTGCGTCGAGTTACATGGTCATCCCATAGTGAAGATCAGTGAAGGACTGTGGAATGTGTACTTTTTTCTGCTTGGTGGTTTTATAACCATCTTGAAAAATGGGAAGGAATATCCATGATTATTTATGGTTGATACATGGTTATTATATGGTTAGTGATGGTTAATAATAAACTGGTTGGTGGTTTAAAAAAACATCTTGAAAAATGATGGAGTTCGTCAATGGGGTTGGGATGACATCCCATATATGAAATGGAAAATAAAACATGTTTGAAACCACCAACCAGTTTTTCATTGTAGCTCCAGTCCAGGAAAAAAAACACCTGGCTGTACTTTTATTGTATCCACTGATATGACCCAGAAATCTGAGAATGTCGATGTGGGACTAGCCAAGTTTGAGACAGAAAAAAAAAACGATAGCCACCATCAATAGCAGACTTGATCTTCCACGTCATCTGGATGTGTAAGCCATGGCCCATGTGCCCTGCGGTAAGCAGTAACCATGGTTGAAAGCCGCACATCTCATAATTGGATCAGGGCTCTACAGGCTTTACCCGAAGAGTTCATTCCGAAAACACAATGGTTAAACAAATATCACCATTGTTTATTGGTTAATGAACAACAGGGCACTACCAATAAACTTGGGGAATACCAACAAAAAAATATTCCCTGTAGTATTCCCCAAGTTTATTGGTTAATTATATCACCATTGTCGTCGGCTGAACCCAATGAAGTAAATGTAAACCAATGCATCACATATGCATCTGTACATATGTATACGTGTGTACGTAAACATATACAACACTATTATCTATGGAACCAAATACATCTTGACATCATATTAGCCCCTCTAACACCCAAAAACACTCTCTCAGAAGGTAAACAAAATCACATAGATTCACATCTACGCATATACATATGTATAAATGTACTGTATACATACATATTCCTATTGTCATTACTACATATTATATATACATACAGGAATATATATTACATATTATACCGTATTATATTCATATATATATATATACTACTATAATCATTATACATGTATATTCATTTATATGCAGTAATTACCTATATAATACTATTTCTATAATCATGGTCTTGGGTCTCCAGGCCAGGTATGGACCCACTTCTTAGGCAAGAAACACCTCGTCGAAGAGACCAAGCGAAACGGGCACGGGGACACAGAAATTGAAGTGGTTATTAAGCTACTGACTGGAGTATATCATATATCAATGTATATATATATATATATATACGTCAACATGTTTGTGTATATATATTTATATACATTGATAGTTATATGTAATTATATATACCTGGGTGAACAGGTATCGTTACTACACAGTCATAACCGATTGGCCCCCCCAATACTTTAATGGGTTTGCAAACCCATTCCACTATAGTAACTATAGACAAATCCATTGCAATCCTGTTCAGCCTAGTTGGTTGTAAACTAAGTAGGGGGTCAATCTTGGTTAAAAAATACTATGATACTACTATTATAGCCATATAATATAATATTATATACCCCATAAACCCTAGTTAACCAACTCATAAAACCAATTTATTATAAGCTAACTTAGCTACCTAGGGGGCTTCTTCTGCAATTTCAGGATGTACCAAGTCCTTCTGAGGAAGTGTTGAGGGCAAGGTTTAGGGAGGTCAAGAAACCAAGAAAAACGTACCAATCCATGAGGATACGCGTGAAAGAAGCTCCGCCCTTGTTCCATGGTAAACCTTATGCCTCATGCAAGAGAGTAATTTATTAGCTGGGTTTCGCAGTGATATACAGGAACTATGTATGTATGTATGTATGTATGTAGATAGTTGTAATTAATTCTACTATTATGTATTATTTCAGTTTATGCCAAACATATCATTTACTGTACAAACCAGCCTCTGGATTTCTCTCTGAACTTCACTTTCTCTTCCATAAAAACCCTCACCTTCCAGTTGCCTTCCACTGGACGGTGCCCTTTCAAAGCTGGGTCAACGGCTGCTTATCATCCACGTCTTTGGTGCTGTTGGTCTGGCTGTGGCGTAATTTACCACACGGAAGCCATGGCCCATGTAAAATACAAGGTGGTGCCCCATAGTTAGCTAAGTTGTTTTATAACTCCCATAACTATGGTTTATGGCAGATATAACTATAGTTAATGGGGTTTATAAACAAACTTATAACTGGGGGGCACCATCCTGTAGGATCATTTACCAGTTCCAGAGAGTGACTTTCTGTAGCAAACTGTTTAAATACCGGGTGAGGAGCTTCAACTGCTTCAATTGCTTCAACCATCAAATCACTTTTGGGCCAATGATTTTCTTATGGCTTGCAGGCAAGAGATCCGCATTGATCTCCAGCACTTGAGTCACCTCATTTGGAGACTGATCTCCACCCAAGAAATTGATTTTCCAGCTTTGTCAGTGCTCCCATTGCTGGTAAACAAAAGACTGTAATGTGGGTAAAACAATAATAAACCACCCATTTGGGAATGGTTTATACCACCTATTTATGGTGATTTGAGGGGTGGTTTATTATTGTTTTACCCACATTAATTTAGCAAGCCAAGATTAAACCATGTGCTGGCCTTGTTCTCAATCCAAGATCTACCAGCATAGTCAGTCTCCTGGCATCCGTTGTGTAAATGAACAGGACGAACAGGACGAACAGGACGAACAGGACGCCATACCCTCCACTCTGCAGGGCGAATATGCTCCCAATCTTAATGTGGAATGGTCAGTCATAGCAGTATTATGTGTAACAGGATGCAACAGGAGATGAAATCTTCAAACATCTGTCAAAATGAAATTATGGCTAAAAGATGCTATATTTGTACATCCATTTCCATTTCCAGCTAGTGACTGCAACATCATAACATCGACTTCGTTGGGTCCCAGGTTTTTGCCCCATCCCAACACTGGGACCCCTGGGAGCGGTGCCAGAGACATGGTGACCATGGTACCAGAGACCACCAACTGGCTGGACATTATACAATGCCTGGCTGTCCTTGTTGCCATGGAAGATGGAAGTAACCCTTTCCTTGGTCTCTCGCTCTTCTCCTGGCTGATGCCAGGCTGATGCCAGGCTGCGACGTTCATATAAAACTTAAGTCTTGGCCATTTCCAACGTTTATGGGTCTGAAAGTAGAGACTTTCTTACAGATTCCTGGCTGATCCCACATGTTTGGACAAATTCAACTTATGAACTGCATCATTTTGCTGGATCTCTCATCATTCCAGTCAGTTAAGAATCCAACGAATCAACCAATGTTGGCAGGCCGAGCTTTACTGGAACAGAACAGTGCTAATTATAATCATTATATATATAATTATATATATAACTATATAATTATATATATATATATAAAAATATAATTATATATATATTCATTATATATAATGTATATATTCGTTATATAATGTATATATTCATTATATTCCCCATAGATTGGCCGGTGATGAAATGATTCTAAACCCGCCCCATTTGGATCCATTTGGAACTGCATTCCATCCCATGGTTTATCGAGACGTATCAATCATTTTCTCCCATGATGGTCAAAAGTTTGTGAACACCCGGTGAACACCCCCCAAGCCAAATTTCAAGCCCCGATCATATTGTTGGTAAATGTCCCATTGCATCTCTAAACCGTTGAGAATTGGCAATGGTGTATCATTGTGGATACCCTCTGGTAAACTAACATAGCTATGGAAAATCACCATGTTTAATGGGAAAATCCACTATTTCAATGGCCATGTTCAATAGCTATGTTAGTTTACCAGAGGGTACCACATTACCATCATTAATACCATATCATCACAGATTCAACAGAGAACAAGGTCTAAAGCCTCAAAACACCTAATTCTGGTTGGTGGTATACCTACCCATCTGAAAAATATGAAAGTCAGTTGGGATGATTCTTCCAAATATATGGAAAGTCATAAAATTCCATGGTTCCAAACCACCAACCAGTAATTTCAAATGTCCGGAATTACATCCTATCACTCTCATAGGATGGTCCTCGTAGAAAAAACATCTTGGAGACACTCCAAAAGCGTTTCAGTTGGTTTAAACTCTCAGTAAAACCGTTACCCTCTGGCAATTCTTCGAGAAGCAATAGTTACCAATAGTTCGATAATTTTCCCAGCACAAAATGACAAGGGTATAAACGTCCAACTTTCACTGCCACAAACATTGCCAATCTTAGATACCCTGCAACAAAAAAAGCAATTCTTAGCTGGTAAACGTAGATATTCCATGATTTTCCTATATTTATATCTATTAGCAAAAGATTAAAGATGATTAAAGGATTTACATCATCCATCCAGTCGACCCAAACAGGAAACCTAAAACTGGCACCCCCGAAATGGGACGCTGCCTTCCACCGCTTTCTCTTCTTCGGCTCGTCTCGCGACTTCCTCCTCTCGTGCCTGGTCCAATGGGCAGCCAACAGTAACAGTGCATCATCCGCAAGCCTGTACACTTTCTAACGAGATGCAATAGATCTGGGATAACCATTACGTAATGCCATGGATACAATGTATTACACGACCATCTCAGGGATTGCGCTGAATCCCATCTGCCTAAACACCCCCATCCCATGGTCGCAAACATCTCTAAATCCGGTCAAGGAAAAACCCACCAATTCACCAAGCTTCAGCAAGGTTAGTCACAGGAACCATCCCCAAGTTGCCTGATCTTTATCATCTAAGATTCTAATTGCATACAAGATTACCATCTGGTTATTTAACATAGCCATGGGAAATGGCCCATTTCTAGATGGTTTACCTATTAAAAATTGTAATTTTCCATGGCTATGTTAAATAACCAGATGGTACCCAACATAGGCTGTGGATCTGCAAATTACAGTCCCATGCGCCAAACATCATGCAGTAAAGCCAAGAACAAGTGCTTATATCGTTGATTCCCTGCTAAATATTTTCTGTTAGACATCAGACAATATATATACTGTATATATAAATATCAAAAATAAATCCATCAAAATCACAAAAAAAAACTCGAAGAACCAAATAAAGTGTCCGTGAGCCCAAACCATGGTATGCATATATATATGGAGATTTATCCATGTGCTTATCTAAGTTTATTGATCGCTTATTTACGGATGATTTATGAGCCATTCATTGTTAATGGTGTGATAATTGTCATCACCCATTTTAAAGCCAAAATCCAAGTGGATAAATCCACTGCTTAATAAATCCATACGTATTGTCTTGTAATTCAAAAACACATCTTACAAAACAAAGACACAACGTCACACTTTTTTAGAAAAAATGGTGATTGTTTATCACACCAATCCACAAATACCATAAAAACGACTCTGAATAAATAGTTGTAACATGTTGTAGCAATTCCCAAATGCTCCATGTATGGAATATTTACCAACATTTACCCTAAGAATCACCCAAAGAGCATATGGGATTCACTAACCTAAGAGTTTGGCGTCACTATGGGATACTTGCCCCTTACATTCACCATTCACTCAAACAAAATCCATGTCAAAAATGAACAAATGGAGTCACAATATTGTCGACGGATTGGTAGTCTCCATTATTATGATACTTAATTGTGAGTGCTATCCATTATATCGTCAACTGGATAGTAACAATTCACTCTCTGGAAAAAAACGACCCAACCCCTTCGGCCCTTCGGTGTTGGACGAATTGTCGACGTGGAAAAAATTGCACCTTGACCTCGACCTCCAACTGCTTCCGGACCACCTCACCGTCGATGAAGCCGCCCCACCTTTGCAAGCGTTGTACGGCGTACACAGCTGATAAAGAGGAGTAGCATGTTATGGGGTAGAATATACCAGCAAAACAATGTGGTGATCGTGTTGTATAGTAAAAAGAAACATATTACAATGGGTTTAAGATGATTCTGACATCATATAAGTCTGAAAATCGGGTAGAAAGCAAAGCACTTTGATGGGGATCTAGTGGGATGTAACATGAATATAATGTGATGTATATATATATAGTGGAATATGTGAAACAAATCCAACACATGCTTTCTCAACAAACATGATCCTCTAAACGGTCATATTTCGAGCCGTTGTGCTAATAGGAAGTCATTCACACGGTGCTGCACACATGTTTTAAAATGTGTTCATTTTTCTCTACCTAGGGAACCCAAAACGATAGGTACTGGTACTTGATGATTGGTTGCTCTGCTACTATAACTTTGATTTTGCGTGAGATACAGTATTGTACTGTGGATCAAACTCAGGAACTCTATGATGGCTGCACAAGAGGACGCATACACTCCATACCCCCATGATTCAGACAACAAATGGGACACGTGCAAGGCTAAATGTAGTTTTTTTCTTGTGTGTGAGTCCCCTATCCTTTTAAGAGGTTTGATCCGATGCTCATTCCACACAAAGTTTGACACAATCTCAAAAGCAAATGATCAACTGTTCAAGCCAGAGTAGTTACTCCCCCGAGAAACCACCAATCTTTCATGGCCACAGTCGCTCCAAGAAAGCAGGCTCATTTGGGTCAATCTTGTGAAAACCAAACCATAAATTGTGACTGCTAAAGAAAGCCATAAAAAGATGGGTACCCGTCTTTCTTTTTCACCCACAACGTACCCATCTTATGAACCAAACTTAAAGCATGGAAACCTATTAGAGTCATATCCAGAACATTCCAGAACTAAAATCAACTTTGGGATACTCTGGGATCCGGTTGTGCTGCTTTTCCAACACCAAATTCTCTGGGCTCTCCGCGCCTCTCTGACTCGGCATGACCCTGAGCCGGGTCACATTACTCTTTTTGCAGCTCAAAAAACATATGTCTATTGCATAACAACTTCATACATTGGGTCTTCTTGTTCCCAAATACATCTCTCACAAAAAAAATATCCTAAATGAGCACTTGGATTATTGTAATTCCCAATATATCAAGGGCCAAAGTGTAATTCCCAATTAAAATAAAGGGTAATATAATCCCATATAACCCCCGAACTAATCATCAACCAGCCAGGGTGGATCGCAGCCACAACCGGCGTCCCGGCCTTGCCAGGCCCCTCCTGGCAGCATGGCAGCACCCCCCAAAAAGGTCCCGGGGCCCGCCTGAAAAAAATCCAAAAAAAAACGAGTCCCAAGGTCACCAGAATTAAACACAAAAACTGGTTGGTGGTTTATAACCATCTTGAAACATATGAGTGAATGGGAAGGATTATCCATGATTACTTATGGTTAATGTTAATGGTTATTATATGGTTAATGATGGTTAATAACCTGGGTGGTGGTGCAATGTGCCCATCTTGAAAAATGATGGAGTTCGTCAATGGGGTTGGGATGACATCCCATATATGAAATGGAAAATAAAACATGCTTGAAACCACCAACCAGCTATTAAACACAATGTACATGTTTTTTAAGCAGCGCATTGGTTTAAGATGCTTTGAGGGACAAAACTGATCGGACACCATCATTTGCTAAACATGATCGGAAACCATCAAATGTTACCGTCTCAAATACAATTCTGAGATAAAAATGAATGCTTTACAAGACTTGGGTGTGATTATTAATACAATAAGTATTACATGTATTATATGATCACCAAAATAGAACGTGGATGTTTCACAAGAATGGGGAGTGATTTGTAGCCCAGACCAAGCTTGGGATTCGTGAAAAATCTGCACTTGCCAAAGCACCATTGAGATTAGACCTTTTGTGGGCTGAACCCGACTCCACATTGTGTGGCCACTGAAATCCTAAGTTTGTTGGGTCAAATCCGTCAAATCATATGCTAAAATCTATGTTGTTTGCCGTTTTTTTACTGGTTCAATCCCTGTTTTTGCTAGGTACATCAATCATATCCCACCTATTTTCTGGTTGAAATCTACCACTGATGCCCGCAACGGGATTCTGAGCAGCAGACCATGTCAGGGCCCTCGAGCCTTTGCCTGACCATGATCCTATTTGGGAGGTTCAAATGATTATGTGAGGGCATCGTTACAGGAAACACCCCCAAATATAGGGCTTTCATGTACAGTTTCCCTTCAACCAATTCTGTCAGGCTGTTATACAATGGCTAAAAAATGCTAAGCCATAATAAGTGATTTCACACCTTTGGATGAAGCCCTGCAACTATGGCGATAAATACCCACTTATTAAGTGGAACTGGATTATCAAAAGTGGGAAAGATCAGGATAAACATAACTGGTTGGTGGTTTTAACCATCTTGAAAAATATTAGTCAATGGGTAGGATTATCCCATATATTATGGAAAATAAAAAAATATTTAAACCACCAATCAGCATAAGAACATATCCACGGATTCATTAAGATTAACAACATTAGACTTCCAAGTATGGATGAATGAAACATAGCCCCTAGATTTGCAAACATAGCCCCTTAATTTAATAACTTCCGAGGTTTGGCACTTAAAGTTTGAAAGCAACTGAAAGCAACCACCAACAAATCTCCTTCTGAGGTCTTCGAAGCCCAAGCAGTACTGTAGATGTTTGAAACATACCCTCCGCAAATCAACCGTGGCTGGGAAGTCCCTGAACTAAACGGAGGTTCTTTTTTTCTGATTTAATGGGAAAAGCATCTCTGAATCGGAGGGGACATCATCAGAAATCTTTCATGTGTGATTTACACTTACACAGACAGTATTTCCGGAAGCACGGCTTCAGTAATAAATGAAGGTCCACAAGGTCGCCCGGAGAATGAAGCATGCTGTCATGCAGTCGTGGTTTGTTTGTTTCAAGAGCACAATTCCGCTCACAACTCAAACTGGTTGGTGGTTTTTCGCCTACCCCTCTGAAAAATATGCGAAAGTCAGTTGGGATGTTATTCCATTCCCAATATGATGGGAAAGTCAGTCATAAAGTTCCATGGTTCCAATCCACCAACCAGTTGTTCATTTCAGGAAATCATTGTCGTTTCCATTGAATATGGCTATGGATCAACATTTAAGACCCAGACAAACCGCTGATTTTTGGTCTAATTATCGAATATCAATCATCCAATTTTGGGGGGTATCGAATGACATTGACCCAGGACCATACCTATATACACATGTATATATATATATACACATATTATACAAATATATATATATGTATAGATTATCATATAAAATATAAATGTATATATTAGGGATTAAACCCTGTAGATGTTCCACGCCTCTTGCGGGGCTTATCCCAGATTCCGCGACCAGCTTGATGGTTGGCTTCCGTGCTTACCTGGCACCGTAAATTGTGCAAATCCATTTGGGGATTCCTATGACGTATTCGATGATGAATAATATACTAATGACTATGGACATTTATAAATTATAAATTATTCCTGTATGGATATCCATTATCTATTCCTATGATGAACAAACATTTGGGTGTTTCCATTGGGGATCCCCAATAGCTGGATGATTTATGTCGTGGGAAATCCCAATCTAAGATGGATGATAACTGGGGGTACCCCCATGAGGCTATGGACATATTCGATGGAGATCTAATAGTCTACAAGTTCAAGTTTCAGACAGTGAGTACCCCTAGATGTCCTGGGCTGTCATTGGCGTGCATCATGGCTGCGGAATGTCGTGGACACCCCAAACGCCAGCATATGCTATCAACAATTCCATATATTTTCGCAGCATAGTATCATTAGACCGCTTATCTGGCTGGTGGTATACCTACCCCTCTGAAAAATATGAAAGTCAGTTGGGATGATTATTCCCAATAGATGGAAAAATAAAAAATGTTCCGAACCACCGACCAGTTATCCACCGGTACGAAGGGGATGTAAACCCAGACACGCCATTTTTTTTCGCATCAACGGATTGGCTGGACACCTTACGCCAACTCGGAAGGTTCGGAGACTTCGTCTAACTCGGTGGCATTCGCAGCAGTTGGATTGCTGTTGGAGAGTTAAAAACAACAACAATGTCTATTGCAAAACACCCCAGCAATTCTCAAATCCATGTATATCCACGTTGTTTTTTTGTCTTGCATGTTTTTCTCTCCATAAGCCACCCAAATTCCAAGTGGTTCAATGGTTAAGGTACCAATTTTCCATTTTTTTTTCAGCATCGCTTCAGCAACAGTCCTTTCTCATGGCACGGTCCAGCGACGAGGATGCAGCTCCTTGGCAGGGAGGTGGCCGAATAGTGAGCAGTGATAGAAACCCGGCAGTCATGGCTGGGACCCACTCCATTTACAATAGAAAAGGCATCTACCCAGACAGCCAGACAAATTTATCTGTGGTTATCTATGGCATATCGATAGTTCTCTATGGTTATCTATGATGGAGTGAACATACACCAGGTTGATGAAAGCTCATGGGGATTTTTCTGGAGAGGAAAAACCCTCCCGCACTCGCCATGGAGGTTTAGATCGCTGGGAAAATCATGGAACGATCGATGGTCTTTTTTCCCATTGCCATGTTGGAGTATCGGAGGGGAACTTTAAAAAATATTGACTGGATTTGTTTCCAGCCAGGTTGAACTATCTTGGATAATCTGGGATGTGCGCCGATAAGTGGTTCATGCAAAGGTTATGACCAATGTTTAAAAAAAAATGCACCTCAATTAATGACTGGTTCTCAACCACTTTTACTAAGTCTATTTACCCATAGGCTGCATGTATGGTACCAGTACCCTCTGGTAATTTAACAGTTCGCTATTGAAAATGGCCTAGTCGAAATAGTGGATTTTCCCATTAATAGCATGGTGATTTGCCAGTTCGTTATGTAAACGTTTACCAGAGGGTATATCTCCATTAAATCACCATTCAAGTCTATTAAATCACCACTAAATCAAATGAGGTATCACTATGGTACCAGTATCTTGGAGTCTATTCACCAATCCTTTTACTCCCATCAAACATGGCATAGCTGGCCGCTGCCTTGTTCATAGCTGGCACCCTGCAACCTCGTTGGTCGTTGGTCAAGTTAGGATATACACATCACCAATAGCTATATGGTTTACTAATCATGGGCTGGTGGATAAACATATATATATATATAATTCATATATATATATATGTGGCAGGGACCTTTGGGGTCTATTTCGTTCCTCCTCGCACAAACGTAATCAAACGTCATTCTATATGCATATATACTATATACACAAGTAAATATGTCTACATGTGTGTACAAGTTCAACAGAAAGTCGCAATTTTTTCCCTTGCCCCTCAACCTGCGCAGCGTCCGTTTTCTGCTCCAAGAGATGCTGTCACCAGCACGCGCGAACGCACGCCAATTTGAACTCTGGGCAGAAGAGTCCTCCAGTGTCAATTGTGTTGCTTTCCATCCCTGCAAGCTACAAAGTTTTGGAATGCGCATGCAAGTTTGGGACTCTTGTGCGCTCATGCATGGGAATGTTTTGGTTGTCAGGAGTTTGTAGTTGTTCAACTGGTTGCAATATTAGTAATAAGCATAGTTTTATAGAAAAAACCTTAAAGGAACCTCATGGGCATGTAACACAAGCAACAAAGCAATGCAAACATGTTCCACCACTTCCACCTGTAGTGATGAAGAGGGAGGGTGATGGCGGCCAACCCCCTTCATTTTGTCATACTCATCACTTCATTGTTTTTGGCCCCGCTGTCGTCCCCTCTCAGGATCCTTTGAATGAAGAAGAGTTGCAAAAGCAGACCTTGGACCTCTTGGTGAACTTTGCATACAGGCTGCAGATGGATGGCCTGATGCCTGACCTGCCAGAACAGCCACCAGGTGAGCCCAGTAGTGGATCTGGTTTTCTGCGAGAAGTGGAAGGTTCTAAAGCCAAACACCCAGGTGCACCACTACTTGAAGCTTCTATGGCAATGGCACCTGGCCCAAGTCCAGGTATCTGCGCGTCTTCACCAGCCAGTGCAACTACGGTTTTGCCAGTTCAACCTGATGTTGGTTTGTTGGCACCTGCCACTCCTGAAGTACCCCCTCTGAGGCTTCAGCAGCATGCATCCCCAAAGAACTACCTGGTCCAGTTCCAGAAGCAATGGGGGAGGTTGACCTGTACTCCTGACCAGGTGAAGAAGCTTCTTTATTGCACCAAACAAAAAGGCTCTCAAGCTTCGACTGGGCCGTCCTCTACTCAAGATGTATCTGGTAGGAAATTCATGCATTTTCTCAAGCATCATATGTTTCTATGGTTTTGCTTTCTGTGTGGGATTCAAGTTTCTTGATCTATGCATTTAGTATTGTTCATTCTCAGGTACCAGAGTTCGTGCCTCCTCGAGGAACTTCTAGTGGAGGTTGGTTCAGGAAAGTTTCTGGGCTAGTAGTTGCTTGGAAGCTTGGAGAAGCGCACAGGATGAGATGCCTACTATAACGATGGGAAGAGATTTCACGGGTGAAGGCGTATGTGGCAGCTTTGGTGGGCTACGTCAAAAAGTGTGGATGGCAAAAGAACTTGGAGGGTGAGTATGGCTTGAACACTTGTACTCGCCTAAGATCTTACTGACTCCAGCAAAGCCTGGGTGGTTAAAAGAAAACCTTATATCAAACTATCAAACAGTAAGAATTTCAATTCTGTTTCTAAATTGAAAATAAAGCAGTCGCAATTTTCAATTCGGAAATCGAAATTGAAAATCCAACAGTCACCATTTCAATTCAGAAATTTAAATTTAAAATCAAACGATCACCATTTCAATTCAGAATTCCAAATTGAAAATCAAACAATCTCCATGTCAATTCAGAAATCTAAATTGGAAAACAAACAGCTGGCATTTCAATTCAGAACCTTAACTTGAACCTACAATAGTATATGTTTTACTTTTCAGATTTTGATATTAATTTGGTTTACTATTTGGCACAACTATCAAAAAAATAATGTAGTTTTTACATAAGCAGCCTTTAGGGCTTTCATTTTTTTAGCCAAAAAGCACATTGATGCTTTCATTTTTTGAAGCTGTCACAAGTATAGCACATTGATGCTTCAGGTTTTGGTGTTCCATTAGTGCATCAGACATGTGTCCTTTGCATTTTTCTTGTCAAGGTGTAAGCTGTCAGGATGTCCAGTAATAGGGGTCAGGCACGGGGTTCAGCCACTGATCCAATGGTATCTCGACAGTTTCAAACCTGGACCTCATCCAATGGATGGAAGAGCCTCTGGTATGTCGAGATTCATCAATCAGGTTTTGATTCTTGGTTACCAGGTTGAAATTCATCATGTTTTAAAGCATACGGGAACTCAGGTAGTATGAGGATAGACGTAAACAAATTGCTCGCTTGCTCAGGCAGGATGCTCTTGAGCACTTCAAGCAGAATGAAGGCCCACATCTTTTGCCTGCCAGCCTGAAGAACTTGATCAAAATCAGTTACATGTTGGCTGGGGTCCCTGTTCCTTCTGGCGATGCTATCTGCGCCTGATAGCTGCAGCTGTATGCCCATAGTGCATGGAAAGCCTGGATGAAAACATACTTGGGTGGAATCAAAATACTGTGGGGGGAGAAAAAATATTTTTAAAAAACACCATGTGGTGTACTTGTTTTTTTCTGGCCCAGTGGCCTTTCCTGCTATTTTGAAACTATTGTGGTTTATGCCCAAGGGGCTTTCATGTAAAGGTCCAGGGTTGGGTATGAGAGCCCACTGAAGTTTATATGCTTCTAACCTTAAAGGGTCCCAGAACCCATTCCCACCGACTCTTGCTACAGGTTTTGCTGATAGGGCTTTCATTTTATTTTGTAAACTAAATTGTTTCTGCCCAAAGGGGCTTTCATGTAAAGGCTTAAACTCCTTTATCCCATGCCCAAAGGAGCTGTCATAATTCTAACTTTGAAGGTTAGCAGAATCAATTCTCTTCTGCTTCTGCTGCAGTGGGCCCATAGGAATTGTGGGCTCACCTTAGCCTAGATCCTTTGATCACCATGGCTACTTGGGACGTTGAGGACTTAGTCAAGGAGATTAGTGATATGGAAGCGATTTACCAAAGAAACGCTGGTTCACAGCTGGTGCCACGAATGCAGGAAGCTTTGCAGTCCAAAGTGAACGGTGTCCAAATGCTCGCTGCTTCTAACTTCTTGAAGCGTCCTGATGCTGTTCAAAATGGCATCTTGACTGCTGACACGAAGGCAGAGTTGCAAGCATTTCTCGAATCAAGGGCAGCCTCTTCAATCCAAGGTGCCACCAGGTTGCAGGCTACACCTCGAAGCATGACCACGCCTTGGAACTACCTGTCCCAAAGCGAATGGCAGCAGATGCAGAATGGCATCAACACAGTTGATGCTACCCACATGCTGATCAAAAGAATCAAAGTGTGTGGGTTGAAAAGCCTCAAAGAAGACACCAAGAAGTACTTGACATCCTTTTTGGTCAGCCTTCAGGTGAAATCACCAATGTCTTGCCTCCAGTTTTTGACATGTACAAATTTTGTGCTGGATACGTTCGAGGCTGTGGTGGCTCAACCTCTGCATGCTGGTTTGGCAAGGTACCCACCTAGCCCCCACGACATTGGGGAGGCACTGGGTTTGTAGAATCTTTGGTGATGGCTGCTTTCAAGCTGATAATTTTGAAGTCAAAATTTAGCCATGACATAATCCCTGAACACACACACACACATGGACACGTATACAATTTTCCATTTGAACATAAACACTTGCAGGCTTTCTGCTTGCTCGCTACCAGTCATATGATAAACCTTGGAAGCATTGCCAAGAAAGTCACGGTGAGCGGAACTGCCAAGGAACTCAGGGCTGTGGCCACTCCACAGGCAACCTCTCAGCAGTTGCCAGCAGAGCCTTCGACAGGGAAAGACCCTACAAACAGTATGGTGACCACCCATCTCTTTGACATGATGGAGAAACAGGCCAGAGCTTTGGATGCCTTGAGCCAGAAAATCTTGAACAATGATAGCTTGGAGAAGCCTCCTTCCAGCAACTCCTTGCTCTCAGATGGGGCCGGCCCAAGGGACTCCTGACTCCCAAAGCTTTGCCGGCAGTTCCAGCTGTTTTGCCTCTACCTGCACCTTCTGACTGTGCTGCACCTGCTGGAGGAAATGATGGCACCCAGGCAAAAGCCTTGAGGACTATGAAGCTGAGGCCAAACACATGCTCACCAAGAGGAAGGGCAATGATTTGGATACTGCCATGAAGAGGCCAGCTTCTAAGAAAACCCTAGCCAAAGCAGAGCCCAAGCAAAAGGCCATTGTGGTGAAGAATGCTGAGGAAGCAAATCATGTCACACCAGCTTTCCTCAAAGGAATCTATGGATGTGTCAGATGCCGTGGCAGTGTGAGTGGCTGTGGCAAGTGCCAGTCTCCCTACTTTGGGGGGACTCAGTCTCAGTTCAAGACAGGAATACAACAAGTGGTAACAAGAAGGCAGCAGGGGAACAAAAGGAAGTGTAAATATTTCCTTGGTCAGACAAAAGATCGTGGGCTGCCTTGTGGTAAATAACCATGCAAACACAGCAATGGTAAATCATACAGGCAGTGGGGGAAAACAGAAACGCTTAGGCTTTCTCTTGACATACTTATCTAGACATATTTTCCAGCATGAAAGTAAGTGACCACTAACTTGCAGTGCTGCCCTTGGTTCTGCTTGTTGTTTTTCAGTTTTGGCTTCAAGAGCTATCATTTGAAATCCGTTTGCCTGCAAGGGCTTTTTTGTTTGAATATGTTTGAATCAGTAGCACAGCATTGTGGGCACAGCTTTCTGCAAGGCTACTGCATGAAGCAAGGCCTGGCCCAAGGCAATGTGTGCCAAATCTGCAAATGACATATTTGGAGGCCATGTTAGCAGCAGGTTCCGCAGCAGGCCATGGAACACTAGTTTTTGCCTTTCACACAGTCATACTCCAACATTGTCCAAGATTACTTTTATCACCTTTCTGCAAAGAAATGCTTCCAGCCAGCCATGCCAGACTTTCCAAAATTGCAAAGTTTTAAACAGAGAATCCCATTTTGCAGCCAGTCAGCCCCGGAAGCAATATTGACTTTGGCAGCCCAGGAAGGCATTCCTGCTAGTCACAAAAGGAAACAAATCAGAGAGTTTGTTGAGCAGGTCATTGCTGGCCTTCAGCTATGATTTTGGGAGAGGACCCTGTGGAATTGGCATTTGCCAACATCTTTAACTATTTGGCTGGTGCTTATGCAGCTGGTGGCTGCTTTGCGGATTATTTTGACAAGGTACATGACAACAACCCTGGTTCCTTCAACAACCCTTGGTCTTGCATTCTTTATGTAGATGAACTGCACCCTGGCAACCAATTGGCAGGGAATTCTAGGAATACATGGGCAATTTACTGTTCATCTGCCCAGTTTGGGGCCACGCTGTCAAATTCTGAAAGTTGGTTGACATTGCTCGGGAAGAGGAGTGAGCAAGTCTCACAGCTGGCAGCCAGCATTGGCCAATGTTTCAGGTTGATCCTGGAGCACATGTTTGACAACAAATATGCTCATCCTCATTCTGAGGTACTTTTACAGGGAGGTCTTAAAAGACTGAAACTCTCTGTTGGATGTTGCAACAGACCAAGAAATCCTGTCCTCGTGGGCAAGGATGCAAGAGTGCAACAAAACCGAGTTAAGAAGGTGGAGCCAGGCTTCTGGGGTTGATTATTCCCAGCATTCACTCTTGCTGAGTGACAAGCTGAAGTCCCAGAACCTTCTGAGACCAATCACCCAATACATGCATGATTATATGCATGGGCTCTGCCCAAATGGTGTGCTGAACTAGGTATTTGTTTTTGTGGATCCAACCGCTTGCTTCCAGTGGTGTGGCTGAGATTTGGAAGGCACATGGCTTTGTGCAACTTTGGGCCCAGCCTGCCATTCACAAATGCAATTTGAAAAGGCTATTTCTGCCCAAAGCAGTGGAAGGCCACAAAAAAGCTGGGAAGTTCAGATGCATCCTCAGAGATTCTGGGTCTGTACCAGGTGCTGGCACACTATGTCCAAATTTGTTGCTTGCCTAATGGCATTTGTCTTCTGGGGTCAACTAGCTCTTTGGCTTGGTGCAAAGTTTTGGACTATCGCCTAGCCATCCCTGCTTTGGAAAAGCCTGACTACAAGCAATTGCTTTCATTTGTTGAAGCAGCATTGGAGGCAACTGTTGCAGCTGACTGGTCGGAAGAATTCGAGCCAAAGATGCACTGGTCACTTCATATTAATAGTCAAAGTCTCCAGAGGCATGGCCAATTACCTGCATGCTGGACCATGGAAAGGAAGCACAAAGGCACTAGAAAACATGGGAATGTCTTGTGCAACACTACCTATTGGGAAACTTCTCTGAGGAAGTCTGTCATTGCAGGGCACATCTATACATTGGGTGAAGAGTCAAGACTGTTTAGAGAAGGCACCTGCCTACAAAATGCAAAAAGGGGGCCCCACAAAGAAGATGACGGCATTCCTATGCAATGCTGGCGTGGTTCCTGTGGGAATGCCTTGCATGCAGAGCTCTCGTTGTAAACTTTTTTCTGGGGCAACAATTACTTCTGGTGATGTTGTCTGTTTGCACAATGTGGATGGAGGCTCACCAGCTGTCAATGCAGCTCAAGAGCATTGCTTTTTTCAAAGTCCCATGTGGTGATGTGGCCCTTGTCGAAAAATATTTGTTCCAGGAAATTTCAAACAAACATCCGGGTGTTGCTTCTTTACAAGAAATCTCGTGTGCTGTCACTTACAATGCTGCCAAAGGCAGGGTGACATGCCTCACCCCTGCATTCTTGCAACTTTGAAGGGATATGCAATTTCCATCCACAGCAAATGTCTTTGGAAAACAAGCTTCGGTGGTATGCCCAACAGCCGCAACGTTTTATGTTTACTAATCTTTCTGAAGCCTGCTGCCAAGCCAAGCGCTGGAAACACTTCAGCTCGGTTTCCGTGAGTTAAATGGCCACAAATCCTGTTGAACTTGACCTGGCTCTGCACCAAAGCCTCCCAGACCTTCTCCGGAACCCTGTTGAACCTGACCTGGCTCTGCACCAAAGCCTCCCGGAACCTTCTCCGGAACCTTCACCAGAACCCTGTTGAACCTAACCTGGCTCTGCTCCAAAGCCTCCCGGAACCTTCTCCGGAACCCCGGAGCCCTGTTGAGCCTGACCTGGCTCTGCACCAAAGCCTCCCGGAACTTTATCCGGAACCCTGTTGAACCTACCAAAAGGCTCTGGAGGATTAAAAGGATTAAAAGGATTAAATCATTTAATCCTTTTAAACCGTTTAATCCTTTTGATCCTTTTAATCCTCCAGACCTCCCAGAATCCCAAGAAAAGCCCAGCAATTTAATTCTTTAAATCATTTTAATCCTTTTGGACCGGGAATTCCGGACCCCCTGGAGGATTAAAAGGATTAAAAGGATTAAAAGGATTAAAAGGATTAAATCATTTAATCCTTTTAATCCGTTTAATCCTCCAAAAGGCTCTGGAGGATTAAAAGGATTAAAAGGATTAAATCCTTTAATCCTTTTAATCCGTTTAATCCTCCAAAAGGCTCTGGGGGATTAAAGGGATTAACTGGATTTAAATATATTTCTCAAGGGCTTGGGCCGGGAATTCCGGACCCCCTGGAGGATTAAAAGGATTAAAAGGATTAAAAGGATTAAATCATTTAATCCTTCTAATCCTTTTAATCCCCTAAAGGGCTCTGGAGGATTAAAAGGATTAAACGGATTAAACCATTTAATCCTTTTAATCCTTTTAATCTTCCAGACCTCCCAGAATCCCAAGAAAAGCCCAGCAATTTAATTCTTTAAATCCTTTAAATCCTTTTAATCCTCCAAAAGGCTCTGGAGGATTAAAAGGATTAAATGGATTTAAATATATTTCTCAAGGGCTTGGGCCGGGAATTCCGGACCCCCTGGAGGATTAAAAGGATTAAAAGGATTAAAAGGATTAAATCATTTAATCCTTCTAATCCTTTTAATCCCCTAAAGGGCTCTGGAGGATTAAAAGGATTAAACGGATTAAACCATTTAATCCTTTTAATCCTTTTAATCCTCCAAAAGGCTCTGGAGGATTAAAAGTATTAAATGGACTAAATCATTTAATCCTTTTAATCCTTTTAATCCCCCAAAAGGCTCTGGAGGATTAAAAGGATTAAAAGGATTAAATGATTTAATCCTTTTAATCCCTTTAATCCTCCAGACCTCCCAGAATCCCAAGAAAAGCCCAGCAATTTAATTCTTTAAATCCTTTTAATCCTTTTAATCCCCCAAAAGGCTCTGGAGGATTAAAAGGATTAAATGGATTTTAAATATATTTCTCAAGGGCTTGGGCCGGGAATTCCGGACCCCCTGGAGGATTAAAAGGATTAAAAGGATTAAATCATTTAATCCTTTTAATCCTTTTAATCCCCCAAAAGGCTCTGGAGGATTAAAAGGATTAAATGGATTTTAAATATATTTCTCAAGGGCTTGGGCCGGGAATTCCGGACCCCCTGGAGGATTAAAAGGATTAAAAGGATTAAATCATTTAATCCTTTTAATCCTTTTAATCCCCCAAAGGACTCTGGAGGATTAAAAGGATTTAAAGAATTAAATGATTTAATCCTTTTAATCGTTTTAATCCTTTTAATCCTTTTAATCCTCCAGACCTCCCAGAATCCCAAGAAAAGCCCAGCAATTTAATTCTTTAAATCCTTTAAATCCTTTTAATCCTCCAAAAGGCTCTGGAGGATTAAAAGGATTAAATGGATTTAAATATATTTCTCAAGGGCTTGGGCCGGGAATTCCGGACCCCCTGGAGGATAAAAAGGATAAAAAGGATTAAAAGGATTAAAAGGATTAAATCATTTAATCCTTTTAATCCTCCAAAAGGGTCTGGAGGATTAAAAGGATTAAAAGGATTAAATAATTTAATCCTTTTAATCCTTTTAATCCCCAAAAGGCTCTGGAGGATTAAAAGGATTAAAAGGATTAAAAGGATTAAATGATTTAATCCTTTTAATCCTTTTAATCCTTTTAATCCTCCAGACCTCCCAGAATCCCAAGAAAAGCCCAGCAATTTAATTCTTTAAATCCTTTTAATCCTTTTAGTCCTCCAAAAGGCTCTGGAGG
>CAMXCT020000660.1:70000-187758 GCA_947184155.2 Cladocopium goreaui | reverse complement strand
TGGAGGATTAAAAGGATTTAAAGAATTAAATGATTTAATCCTTTTAATCGTTTTAATCCTTTTAATCCTTTTAATCCTCCAGACCTCCCAGAATCCCAAGAAAAGCCCAGCAATTTAATTCTTTAAATCCTTTTAATCCTTTTAATCCTCCAAAAGGCTCTGGAGGATTAAAAGGATAAAATGGATTTAAATATATTTCTCAAGGGCTTGGGCCGGGAATTCCGGACCCCCTGGAGGATAAAAAGGATAAAAAGGATAAAAAGGATTAAAAGGATTAAAAGGATTAAAAGGATTAAATCATTTAATCCTTTTAATCCTCCAAAAGGCTCTGGAGGATTAAAAGGATTAAAAGGATTAAATCATTTAATCCTTTTAATCCTTTTAATCCCCCAAAAGGCTCTGGAGGATTAAAAGGATTTAAAGGATTAAATGATTTAATCCTTTTAATCTTTTTAATCCTTTTAATCCTTTTAATCCTCCAGACCTCCCAGAATCCCAAGAAAAGCCCAGCAATTTAATTCTTTAAATCCTTTTAATCCTTTTAATCCTCCAAAAGGCTCTGGAGGATTAAAAGGATTAAATGGATTTAAATATATTTCTCAAGGGCTTGTGCCGGGAATTCCGGACCCCCTGGAGGATTAAAAGGATTAAAAGGATTAAAAGGATTAAATGATTTAATCCTTTTAATCCCCCAAAGGACTCTGGAGGATTAAAAGGATTAAAAGGATTAACTCATTTAATCCCTTTAATCCTTTTAATCCCCCAAAAGGCTCTGGAGGATTAAAAGGATTAAATGGATTTAAATATATTTCTCAAGGGCTTGGGCCGGGAATTCCGGACCCCCTGGAGGATTAAAAGGATTAAAAGGATTAAAAGGATTAAATGATTTAATCCTTTTAATCCTTTTAATCCTCCAGAGCCTTTTGGAGGATTAAAAGGATTAAAAGGATTAAATCATTTAATCCTGTTAATCCTTTTAATCCTCCAGAGTCCTTTGGGGGATTAAAAGGATTAAAAGGATTAAATGATTTAATCCTTTTAATCCTTTTAATCCTTTTAATCCTTTTAATCCTCCAGGGGGTCCGGAATTCCCGGCCTCCTCCAGAGCCTTTTGGAAGATTAAAAGGATTTAAAGGATTTAAAGAATTAAATTGCTGGGCTTTTCTTGGGATTCTGGGAGGTCTGGAGGATTAGAAGGATTAAAAGGATTAAAAGAATTAAAAGGATTAAATCATTTAATCCTTTTAATCCTTTTAATCCCCCAAAGGACTCTGGAGGATTAAAAGGATTAAAAGGATTAAATCATTTAATCCTTTTAATCCTTTTAATCCTCCAAAAGGCTCTGGAGGATTAAAAGGATTAAAAGGATTAAATCATTTAATCCTTTTAATCCTTTTAATCCTCCAAAAGGCTCTGGAGGATTAAAAGGATTAAAAGGATTAAATCATTTAATCCTTTTAATCCTTTTAATCCCCCAAAAGGCTCTGGAGGATTAAAAGGATTAAATGGATTTAAATATATTTCTCAAGGGCTTGGGCCGGGAATTCCGGACCCCCTGGAGGATTAAAAGGATTAAAAGGATTAAAAGGATTAAAAGGATTAAATCATTTAATCCTTTTAATCTTTTTAATCCCCCAAAGGACTCTGGAGGATTAAAAGGATTAAAAGGATTAAATCATTTAATCCTTTTAATCCTTTTAATCCTTTTAATCCTCCAAAAGGCTCTGGAGGATTAAAAGGATTAAAAGGATTAAATGATTTAATCCTTTTAATCCTTTTAATCCTTTTAATCCTTTTAATCCTCCAGACCTCCCAGAATCCCAAGAAAAGCCCAGCAATTTAATTCTTTAAATCCTTTTAATCCGTTTAATCCTCCAAAAGGCTCTGGAGGATTAAAAGGATTAAAAGGATTAAATCATTTAATCCTTTTAATCCTTTTAATCCCCCAAAGGACTCTGGAGGATTAAAAGGATTAAAAGGATTAAATCATTTAATCCTTTTAATCCTTTTAATCCTTTTAATCCTCCAAAAAGCTCTGGAGGATTAAAAGGATTAAAAGGATTAAATCATTTAGTCCTTTTAATCCTTTTAATCCCCCAAAAGGCTCTGGAGGATTAAAAGGATTAAAAGGATTAAATCATTTAATTCTTCAAATCCTCTCAATTATCCAAAAGGCTCTCAAAATTATCAGAATTAACCGGAACAAAATGGTACCTAAAGGTCTCTCAATCATATATATATATATATAATTTATATATATATAAGTATACAGATACATGAATATGTATATATATATAATAAAACATAATTGGGATATAAGGCAAGAATCTCATTAATTGTGTGATTTTTCTGGGTGTCCTGGTCATCCCATGCTGTGGGCACTTATGGGAAACACATGTGGACACATGCCGATGTTGTTTTCTTTGCGAAGATGCAGTGAATCTGAATGTCCATCTATAGAATTTTTCCCTTACAGCTAGAAATAGGCCATCTGCAAACGGGCGATTTTCCATTACCAGGTTTCATGGCGCCAGGTTTATTCATTGATTCATCTCAGCACAAGCCATGACTGGTTCAAAGAGCTCCTAGATCTTTGGGGAATCTCCTACAAGGTGGTGCCCCATAGTTAGCTAAGTTGGTGCAAATAAGTCCAATTTCACTAGGGTTGATTAGGGGGTTATATCTATAGTTCATGGGGATTATAACTGGGGGGTACCACCTTGTAACTATCAGTGGCTTCATCATGCGTTCGGAATCTGGCATCTGGAGGACTCGGAAAGTCAGGGACGGCTGCCAGAAATTGATGACCAAGTTCAGCCGTTCAGCCTTTAAATGGCCTTCAAAGTCTAGGTGTGGAGTCAAAGTCCTGGCTTTCTCAGCCCAAAATAGAACAAATCAATATAAAATCAATATAAAACATCTGTTCACCAATGCATTTTCTGTGTTGGGAATGTCTTGCATATGGGGCTGAACATCGTGTTCTCTTTCCCAACATCCGACGTTTGATCATAATTTCCTCCGTGAAGAAATGGCAATACGTTAAAGCAAACTTCAATCAATTCCGTATGTTTGGACAAACCCAAGGTCGTATTACTGCTTAAGTATATCTCCCATGATGTCCGCATCATGTCCCCATAAATGCTTGGTTTGACCACCCAGGCGGCCATTGGTACCAAATCTGTCGAGGGGCTTCAACTCCGAGTCGTAACTGGTCGAGGGTTTGAAGCAACTGAAGATTAAGCAAACCAGGACCGCCAAACAGACCTTGCAAAGGGGAGACATCCGTGTGTGTGATCATGAGCATGGTTACCATGGTGGAAAATGGGATGTGTTCTAACTTTTGTTTTATATCCACACGTAGGCACATATTCGGGTCCTGTAAGTATGTACATATACATAATTTAATAATATATATATATGTTTTACATAAGCCCATTGTGGTAACAAGTTCCTTCTGAAAACCTTTGGAGTTACTGCAGGCTAGAGGCTATGACCCAACTAGAGTTCATCTCCATGACAACCATCTGGCTTTGTCGGAAGATAAAATACCCATAGATACCTTGGATTAAATTCAATTTTGCTTGAAGACATCCACTATTTCGAGAAATCACATATGATATAATGATATATACCCACAGGATCCATGTATGGAATATTTACCTACATTGGGATTATTTTAAAATACTTTAGGGGTCAATGTAGGTAAATATTCCAGCACCATGGATCCTCTGGGATATATATATATATATGTACATACATATGTACGGATTATTTTGTTGAACTGTTGATTACGCAACTCCCATTATATACCATGAAATATAGCGCTCATATCCCAAGAATTATCCCAACATATCCAGGAATGTTTGGTCTTTTCAGCCACCATAAACGGTTTGAAACTGTTGGTTATTGTTGGTTAAACTGTTGAAAATGCTTGGTTAAACCATAAATATCCCAAAATATCCCAAAATATCCCAAAATATTGAAACTATTTTCTTTACCCAACCAGTTTCAAACTGTTGGTTATTGTTGGTTATATCCCCATTGTCCACTTCCTAACAGTTGGTTACATCCCATCATCCTATTCTACGGCCATTGTATTGCCATTAGTCATTCACGGCCGTTAAAGCCACATGGTATTCTTGATTCAAGCTGTATCCCAAGAAATTCGATACAGTGATCAATAAACCATCCCAAAAAAGGATTTATGATTGGGTATAGCCCTTAAGACTGGGAATATAATATTCTAAATTTCTAAAATAACCCTATGATTCTATGATTCCAAAAATGGTGCTGTCCGAAGTCATGGGGGTTCCCCTCAATCATCCATTTATATAGAGATGTTCCATTATAAAACATCTATTTTGTTCTTACTTTGGGGTACCCTCATGACTATGGAAACCTCCAAATCAACTTCAGAAACGTGTTCCGAGGGGCCGCCGCAACGATCACGCAGATCGTAGCTGCAGACAGTTCAGTCGCCTGCCGGAGCGGAACCCTTCTGGATAGCCCCGAAAAGAGTCAGAAAGTGGGGTCCAAATCCAAAATTGAGTGGTAAATGCTACTGTTAGGAAAGAAAATAATACATGTTACACTCAAGTTAAAGATTTGATCTTGCTTTTCTGAGTCTTTTCAGAGTATTATATAACAATATATATATAATTATATATATCCTTTCTTTGATTGTCTTTGGGTGGTCGTGTAATCTCACATGGATTGTCTCAAAATGGAGGGTTACCAACCATTTTATGGCGATGAAATTGGAATACAATTCATGGGGATATTTAGGGGATATCATAGGATATATGACCAACGATACAACACGGATTTGTCTCATTTTTCTATGGCACATGTTCAACGGGGAAAATTGTGATAAACTGTGGGAATTTGTGGTTACAATTTTTAAGACAACCAAGAGCAAATATTCAAATCATTTCAAATCCGTTTCCTACAATTTTGTGATCTGCCAATATCTAACGGATGGCTGTATTCATGCTAGTTTACTGCAGGGAAATTTCTTCCCTTAAATATACAATAGCCAGTAAACCCGAGGTAGAATGTTTTGGATCTATCTATGTTAGGGTCCAAAGACATGGTCATCGGTGATACTTAACACCCTTGTGGGATGACATTAAATAGACATGAAATGTTTGTCATCATCTGGGAAAATGGTTGACCAGGAATAGGAAAAAGCAAACAGTACCATATATATCCATATATCATCATCTATCTGAATCATATATATCCAAATTCTTTCTTAGTCATGATTGATCAAATGCTTTCATAGTCGATGCTTTCGGAACCAGAAATGCGTTCCGAGAGCTGACGCGCTTCGCTGATGAAATTCCCCGACCTTTTGGGTTTAATATGTTTTAAATCCCAATGATCGGATATGTTTGGCATCATTTTCCTAGTTCAAAATACTTACAGTAATGATGTTTAAACCAAAAAAATGTCTCCAACATGTTCATAGAAATGTCCTCTTTGTTGTTGATGAGATGCTGCATGTTCTTCCAAACTGCACCCAAATTTTCACAGAATTTCCACAATAATATGTTCTCCCAGATTTTCCATTGTGATTTTCTGAGCCCTAAATCCATGAAAAATAATGAACATCACAGAAAATCATCCCGTTTCTCCCTATTTTTCCAGAAAAATCCTTAGTTTCTCCCGATTTTTACAGGAAAATCTTGAGTTTCTCTCCAATTTTCCCCGGAAACTCCTTGGTTTTTCTATGTTTTTCTCCAATTTTCCCAGGAAAATCCCCAGTTTCTTCCCATCCGCCTTGGTTCCCTGCTGCGCCACCGCTAGGTCCGCGATCTCCACCAGCGCCGCGCTGCCGGTGACGGCGGGCGTCAAGATGCGGTCCGTTTGGGCCTGGCCCAAGACCTTGGAAGACTTGGAAGACTTGGAAGACTTGGATCATGGATCTGGGTAAATTATAATATTTTGCGAAGATGCAGTGAATCTGAATGTCCATCTATAGAATCTTTCCCTTGCAGCTATATTGGCCATCTGCAAACGGGCGATTTTCCATTACCATGTTTCATTGCCAGGTTTATTCATCTGGGTAAATTATAACATTTCACTAACCTGAATAGTTAGGCCATTTGGGGATGATTTCCGTTACTAACCATGATTTCCAGGCTTAGGTCGCGACGTGAGGTCGTGATGAAATTTACCCAGATGGATGATGATTCATGGACAATGCATAATAATAATGATATAGTTGTCATTGGAAATAATAAAGCCAATCGATATTAATAATAATTAACGGATACTGATGAATACGGGATAGTAATAATAATAATAATAACAATAATTGTTATGAATAATTAATGGATAATAATAATAATGATTAATAATAGTTGTCAATGGAAATAATAAAAAATCAATGGATACAAGGTGGTGCCCCATAGTTAGCTAAGTTGGTTTATAAGTCCAATTTCACTAGGGTTGATTAGGGGGTTATATCTATAGTTAATGGGGATTATAAACCAACTTATAACTGGGGGGTACCACCTTGTAATAATAATAATTAAAAAATAATGGATAATAAATAATAAAAATACTAATAATAATAATTGTTATGAACGTTAATAATAATTAATGGATAATAATAATGATTAATAATAGTTGTTAATGGAAATAATAAAATCAATGGATAATAATAATAATTAATGGATACTGATTAATGGACAATGAATAATGATAATAATAATAGTAATAATTGCTATGAATGGAAAATGTATACTCTGGGTGTACCGGTAGTAATGGTTATTGGTACTATAATGGATTATAATGGCTAATAATGGTTAATGGATACTATAGGAATAAATGGTACTATATTAATGATGAATAATGGATTATAATGAATAATGGTGATTAATGGAACATGTATACTCTGAATATACCTATAGTAATGATTAATGGATTATGAATGGATTATTAATGGATTATTGATTAACGTTAACTGTACTATGATAAAGATGAATAATGGATTATTATGGTGAATAATTACTATCAATACCATGGATAGTATGGCGAATAATGGATTATTAATAGTGATAATGAGACTATAGTAATGGTTACTAATGGTTAATAAGGGTACATTATAATGAATTGAATGGTTGATTAGTGGTTAGTAATGATTGATTAATGGATACTATGGTCACTATAATATTAATTGATAATGGATAGAATACTAATCTATCATTTGTAATCGTTAATGATAGATAATACTATCTATAAGATCATGAGGTTGTCATAATTATTAATATTGAAAATCAAAGAAATATCATGATGGATAATGATTGATCATGATTTGGATCATGAGGTGATACCATGCTTAATTAATGATTCATCATGATAAATAGTCATTACAACTATGGTTAGTAATTGTCGATAATAATAATCATTAATTATGATTGACAATGAAATTGAACATGGATCAATAGTGGTACTAATTAGTATTCTAATGTATTCTAATGATTCGATTATGGTAGATAGCTGACAATCATAGATTATTATGATGCAATCTATACATAGTCATATGATTAATCTTTAATCATCATCATTGTCATTATTATGGTTTGTCATTATCAGTATCACAAACAACCATAAGATTTGGATTATGGTTGTTATTATCATTACTAATATTGATGCCCTTATGGATAATGATGGACGATTAATCATGATAAATAGTGAATATAACTATGGCTAGTCTATCCTTAGGAATGGGTAATAGTAGTTACACAGACTTTATAATGGATAATTCAAAAGTATTTGAAATGGTTCAATAATGATACTAATACAGTTATGTTATATACACTACCATTGTCTGTTAATAATGATAATACTGGATAATAATAGTAATAATGGATAGTAATAAATAGCAATGGATAGTAATGGATAGTAATGAGTAATCATTATTCATAATTAATATATAAATATGAGTGGACTTGATAATCGTGGATACTGACGGACAATAATGCACACATATGCACAAATCAAAATGGATAAATATGGATACTGAGAGTAATATATTGATAGAAAATTAAATAACCGATCCTTGTCTATAAATAGACTATATGATTATATATAGAATGGTAAGTGATAGTGGTGAACAATGGATAATGGAATTGATAATCATGGATAATAATGAGCTGATACATGAATTATCATGAGACAATGATGGATAATGTTGTTTGGACTGTTTAAAACATGGCAATATTACACAGTACATAATAATGCTATAAAGATATAAAAAAAAGATCATTAGATTAAAACAGTACGTAAATACGGTTCACAAGATCAGTACATAATAATACTATATATAATTAGTAACATTATATAATGACAATAGTTTAATGATTATATTAGTACATAATAATACTATATATATATAATTTATGCTGGTTAGTAACATAATGACAATACTGGTTTACGGAACTGCAAGGTGGTGCCCAGTCGATAGCCTGTTGGTTTGTCAAAGAACTTAGGCTTACAGTCGATTCGATACTTAAAGTACCCTCTGGTAATTTAACGTAGCTATTGAAAATGGCCATAGAAATAGTGGATCTACCCATTGATAGCATGGTGATTTTCCATAGTTATGTTAGTTTACCAGAGGGTAGGTTATAAACCAACTTATAACTGGGGGAATCACGGAATCACCCCCTTGTGATAGTCATGGATAATGATGGAGAACGCGATTTGAAATGGTTGATAATGCTAAACATATTAGATAATAATAGGAATGGATGATAAAAATACTAATGGGTAATCAAACAATGCACTATTACTCGGATAAATGATCATCAACCAGTAGAATCTGTCTGCCCCAATTTCCAAACATATTATATAATTATGGCATATGAAGCAGTGGACAGCTTGTTATGTTGTTCACTATATAGATTAAATACCGTGGCCAGTTGTGTCAATATGAGCCACTCTGCGAGCCACTCTGATCATGGCTTTTTTCATTTGCATAGTAACACCCAACAAAGAGACAACAGTATACAATGTATCACTAGTTTTGCAGCTTTGTACTTTATCTCTGAATCTTTTTGTGGGTTGCACCAATATCATATCCCACCAAGAAAAAGGGCTGTGTTTCTGTTGTCGGGATGTCGTGCTGGGAGGCCGGCTTCATATAACCTGTGTTTCTGTTTGGAAACTCCCCACATGTTTCACATGGATTTACCATGATTTACCTATTTTTCACATGGTGGTTTTCGAGTTCGCTGCTACGAACTAGTCATTACGAGAAGATCTTCACTCGAAAATTCCGGGGATCTGGGAGGCGGACATTCATGAAGCTTGCCTCAGGAAGACGCCACAGCTTGGGAGTTGAAGCACCGGACGTGTTTATGACCCATAGCCATATGCGAAGAAAATGGTGCTGGTATATGCAAACTGATCATGACTGATCATGGGGTGATCATTTCTGGTAAATGTTGCTGTGCAGATTAGACACCATGCTTCGCATTTGGGATAGCGAAACCTATCAACCAATAGGGTGGATTTGGTCAGATCCCACGGGGTACCAATAGGATTTTCACTAGCTTGGGGTATTAGCCTGGAAACGATTGGTTTCTGTGTCTATCCCTTTCAGGACTTGCAAAACATGTATTTCCCCAACATGGAGCTGGTGAATCTAGTGCAGACCAACTCGATCTATATACCCGTAACTCCTAGTTACCGCATGTTACCACTAGATATCAAACTGTTTGAAACTATACGCAGATGTATATACATACAACATATCACGACTCTTTTATGAGCCGTTCATAAAAAGACATGTTCAGGTGCTGATTCACAGTTAGCTCACCCATCCTGCTCTGTGTCCATTCATGAGTTGGTCATTCGCACACAACCAGCGTCGCGAGCACACAATAACTGTGAGCCAACACAATGTGTCTTACCCATTGTTTGAGCAAGGTTTGCTAGTTAAATCTCAAGTTTCTACTAGTGTCTACAATGGTTTCAGGATTTGTCGTAATAGAGTTGATGATACAACTTGAAATCTCTACTTGGATGTGCATCCCAGTTAGGATTTGTGGTTTATAAGCTATATATATATGACCTATCAAGAAGCTGTATATAATTGAAGCCAAGCTACCATCCATGTTCTGCTGGTCTCCAAGGTTTGACTCACTTGCAGCAACTGCCTCAGATGCGTGCAGGGGACCACGCACATATCACATACATATCACATAGATAGATTCGATTGTATTCGATTAGATCCGATTGAATTAGACAAGATCAAATAATAGTGGATTGGACTGCATTGGATTAAATAGATAGACTTCATATACATTTATGTATGTGCATGTTTATATATATATATGTATATATATACACATATTCTGTGTGTATATAATTTAATGATATGTACATATCTGCACATGACCTGGTGGATTGATCCTACTGCTTCAGCTGGATTTTTCAGCAAGTCGCAAATCGCAAGTTTCATCCAGCTCTTGCGAAGAAACGCCCAGTGCCAGCAGCACCAAACACCTTCGGATCATTGAAACAATGGACAGATCTGCGATTGATGTCGCGGATCCGAAAAAAGGTTCAGTAACAAATCTGGGTGATCTTGAGCCGAAACGTGCAGTCACGTTTCACCAAAACGGTTCAGAAAATGGTCCTGGCTCGTTGTATTTCATACTGTCACACGTTGTCGGACTCTAGTCTCGGCTGTAGAGGTTTGGGGAGGCAATTCAAAGAATTACCGTTGTTGTTTGCACTTTTCAAAGCCTTCCAAGCTTTCCGACTTGAAGGCCCCTCAATCCTATTGGCATCACTCCTATTATTCCAACATATGGGGGGTTCCTGAAATAGGGGTACCTCCAAATCATCTATGTTAGTAGGATTTTCCCTTACAAATCCCTTACAAACCATCCATTTTGGGGTACCCCCATTTATGGAAAGCCCCATATCCCAAACATTGAATAGGCACAACCCAAGCCATCCAAAGGGTCGGGAGCACCAAGATTTCTTCACCCTCCGGAATCTGTCGGCAAGGATTGGCCGCATAGCCAAAGTTGTGAAAGGTCAGGTACCTGCAATGCACGCAGGAACAGTTCGCAAAGTTGGTTTATTTCACATAGGATAGGGTTTATGGATGTTTATGGTAGCCTGGTATAGATATATCTATATATATATAGTCTATGATATATCAGACTAGTTAATGGATGCTAATAGAATAAATATAAACCAACATCTAAACCAACATAACCAAAAGGGGGCACCTTCCGGAGCGTTGCGCTGAAACGTACCGATGTGGTCCACCAGATTCATCCAGAAAATTACAGTTTTGGTCGACCAACCGGGCTGAACCATGCTGAAATCAGCGTCTTCAACACGGGAGATGTGTTTGTTTCTATATTTAGGGACATTTCTAGGGATTGAGTTCACAATGGAGAAAATTCCTCGTGATTTTCACAGGGGGATTTCACCATCCGGGAAGCCCTCCAAAAGCTTCCTGTATTCGCAGTCGTGGCAGGAAGTCACCAGAACTTAGAGGATCACCCCATACGTAGACTACGTGGTTTTACGTGGTCGCTGGATTAGTTCACCCATGTCACCCATTCATGGGATAAAACACATTGATATATCATGATATATCATGATATATCCACTTTGGGAACTTGGACTTACTAACCAAGAGCAACTTGATCCATTTTTGTTTGGTTGGTGGTTTTTTGCCTACCCCTCTGAAAAATCATGGAGTTCGTCAGTTGGGATGATGAAATTCCAATTAATATGGAAAAACACAATTCATGTTCCAAACCACCAACCAGTATATAACCATCATATTCCCATTGTTGTTGGTTTATACCCTGTTTTTAACCACTATTAACCAGATATATGGAAAATCACCATTTTGGAGGGTACCCCCAGTTATCATCCATTTTAGATTGGGATTTTCCGTGAAATAAACCATCCATTTATAAACCAACCAGTTTTTTTTGGGGTATAACGGTATAACCATCATATTCCCATTGTTGTTGGTAGCCTATGTTTAACCACTATTAACCATCACTATCAACCAGATATATGGGGGGGTGGAATGGGGTCCACCAATTCTTCCAGCTCTTCGACCCGACACAGACAGATTTCTGGATCCACAAGTCCACAGCTGACGTCACAAGCGAACAGGATAATAAGAACTGCTGTCATGTTGAGTTTGATTTATTTATTGTATTTGTATATATGATATAATTTATGTGATATATATATAGTATTTATGTATTTATATGTAATAGATGACTATTTATATGATTTATATATGTATTTATACCTGCATCCTCACGCAGCCTAGGTATGAGCCCGAATAAGTTCCTAGGTATGATTTATATATAATTATAATATATACATATTATGTATGTATATATATATATATATATGTATTTATATGATATAATTCTAGATTTCTCTGTAGTGCTCTTTAAATATGAAAACGCGAACCATTTCACGGTGAAATGGTACCAAGATTCTCGGAGGGAAGTGGGGCAAACTCCTACACCAAGCCGGTTAAAGGGTTGATCTGCGGCAACTGGGCTTTCAGACTGCTCATCGAAGGCAAACTTACCTCAGCGAACTGGGTAACTGCGTGCCGTTCTACAGCCGGTTTCACGTGATTTCCCTGTTTCAAAGACTAAGGTCCATGGCAGATTCGACTTGTTTGATCCTATTTGTGAAGAGTTTGTGATGTTATCACCAGCTGGGCCAAACTTCAGATTCTTATTGACTTAATTATGTGCATTCATATATGAATGAATATAAATAAATACCAACCACTTTCCAATGATAAACACATGTCTTTTGGTAAAACATGTGGCACTTCCACCACTATTTATCACATGCATCATTTTTTCCAGATTTTTTTTTGGTCAAACATGTGCCATGAAACCGGGGATAAGACCCCACTACGGTAACTACATTTCAATATACCGATTTTGAAATATATGAACAGGTATTTTAGACTACTGATGACTACCTCTGGGAAGGTTTTAGTTGGCCCGGCCATTTAAACATACCGAATCAAATTCAAATCATACTGCAACTATACATTTAATAATATGGCTTAATATGGTTATTATATGGTTAATCATATTACCATACAGTATATTAACCATATATTAACCATATATGACATGTCAATATAGGTATTTGATACCTTTGATACCTGGGCCTCGCGCCCTCCAAAGGTGGTGCTAATCCTTCGGTCAATATCTGTGGATCCAGCGAAATCCTGCACCAAAAGGATAGTTGATATGTTGATACCGATTGATACCCTATAAATAATATTAAATAATGGTATAAAGCAAGATAAAGCAAGTATCAACTGGTGCAGGATTTCGCAACCACAGTAATTTATCTGTATACTAGTCTGGGTGCTTTCCAGAAACCCCTTGCCGACTGGTGCCACCAGCGGAGCGCTTGTCGGACGTGCCGAGGGACTCATGGCTGCCTTCTCTACTCGACCCATCTTGTGGTTGTTGAAGCTCTCCTCTAAGGTCAACCTTGCCACGGTGGGCGTACGCCCCATGGTCGATCTTTGGTCGTCCATTTTTTTTTTGCTGGCTGTCGGCTGTCGTTATGTTGAATTTATAATTTGTAGCAAATATCTGAAGGATTCAACTACCTATCCATGGAATCCATGGCCCTTAACACAAAACACAGTGGGATTGCAACTCTTGCAACTGAGGTGAAAAAAACACTTACCTTCCGCTAAACTAACATAGACCCTGGCAGTCATCGGGGTTGGAAGACTGGTTTCCACTAAAAATTGCTAACATTTTCAGGGTCTATGTGAAAATTTACCAGAGTGTCAATCATGTCATCTAGCCAGTTATGACTCTTAAGGGCACTGTGGGGAATTTTAAAACGGTTAACCGTTTGATTGGAGCCTAGCCACTCACTTTATGATATTTGGCTGGTGGTTGTACATGACTCGCACACATTGTCTGCTAGACAAACTATAAGAGAGGAAGGGTCATCGAACTATATCAACATATTCATATACAGAATTGACTTAATCTAAGTATATCAACTATTCGTATCCTCAAGAATCTCGGAATTTGAAATGACATTTTTGTTGATACCTATTAAGTAAGGCCTTGGAGTGAAGGGATCTTGGCCCGACAACGTTGGAGGTGTAGGTGAAATTGTCAGGGAAACAAAAAAGTGATGACATCTGGGGGTGTAAACACCAACCTTGAGGCGATCTATTTCTATTCACATTCCCCTACAAGGTGGTGCCCCATAGTTAGCTAACTTGGTGCAATTTCACTAGGGTTTATGGGGGTTATATCTATAGTATTCATGGGGATTATAAACCAACTTATAACTGGGGGGTACCACCTTGTAATATTCAATTCCAATCGGTGACCCCCATTGAGTGAATAGTTCTTTGGTGTTTTTTGGATGCACAAAAAATCTACGGAGGAAGGGATATTCTTAGTGAACCTTGCGGTTGCTCCCAGCACTCCGATGGTGGTTGTAATTTACCTTACCTATAACCAGAAGCTTGGAGAAAGCTTGGAGCAACCCCAAGTTACGGATCATTGTTGCAAACAGGCTTGAACATCAAACTTCTTGCAAACCATGTTCTTTTTTGAGCGGAGAGGGCGCCACTGGCGAACATGTACCGAAAATCTGATGTGAAATGCCAGGGCCCAAGAATTGAACTGCACACACAAACACACAGTCGGACACACAACGTTGCGAGAAATCGCATGCAAAAAGGTGGGTTGTGAAATGTTGTGAAGAGAACATCTCTGAGACTCTGTTCATTTTCATGAATTTCTAGGGTATGTCAAGGACCCTTTATTCAGTTTTCAATGTCTGAAGTCTTAGCATCACAAAATTGTCCGACGGTTACGCATCAGGATCCGGGATCAAAAGCCTGGTACCCAGCCATTGGTACCCTGGTTATTTCACATCAAAATTTACCGTCTGGTAATTTAACGAAGCTATTGAAAATGGCCATAGAAATAGTGGATTTTCCCATTAAAAATGGCGATTTTCCATAGGTATGTTCGTTTACCAGAGGGTAGTTGGCTTTAATGGGGGCTTCATCCAGGTTTTGAGTATGGAAAAAAATGCTTGGCGGAAAATCTCCCATTGTCCCATATGATCCCTATGAAGATTCCCGTATTTTGTTCATAGGCTTTGATGATGATCTGCTTGGTGGTATACTTATATTGTGGTTAATATACTGTTAATAATGGTTAATGTTAATGGGTATTATATGGTATCATATGATATTATATGATATTATATGATATTATATGCTTAATGATGGTTAATCATAATCTGGTTGGTGGTTGAGCCCTACCCCTCTGAAAAATGATGGAGTAAGTTCGTCAGTTGGGATTATGACATTCCATTCCCAACTGTTTCTGGAAAGTCAGTCAAAATTCCATGGAAATTTCCAGTCACCACCAACCAGTGATATATCCCATGGGTGATATGGCTACCCTCTGGTAAACTAACATAGCTATTGAAAATGGCCATTTATAGTGGATTTACCCATCAAAAATTGTGATTTTCCATAGTTAATCATAGTTATGTTAAATTACCAGAGGGTATCATGAAGATCCCCAAGGCCAGGCCGAGTCAGTTGATCCATCCGAATCCATCCGAATCCATCCCCGTCTGATGTCCTGAGGCCTTCACTTGCCCTCTGGAATGGGTCCTTGCAAAGGTTTGCTCAGCGCCTGTCGGTCCATCACCAAAGCCGGTGATTAAAAATCAGCCATTGGCCCATTGAAATGGAAAAACATGTGAAAAAACATACAAGGTGGTACCCCCTAGTGATGTTTGTTGGTTTATAATCCCCATGAATACTATAGATATAACCCCCAATAAACCCTAGTGAAATTGGACTTATTTGCACCAAGTTAGCGATTCCGAACTGGGGCACCACCGCACGTAGCCATTCATAATCATCTCTCCAAATCATTACTAGGAGGATCATCCCACGAACCGTTTTTCTGGTTCGTAAGCCTGGTGAGTTCGTAAGTCACCATTCAGTGGCTCATTCCATTTATAAATCTGGGTAAATTATAATATTTCACTAACCTGAATAGTTAGGCCACTCCTCTTCCGTTTCCCCGGCCCATGCCCCGCGAGCAGACATGAACCGGCTGAATAGTTAGGCCATTTGGGGATGACTTCCCTATAAAAACCATGATTCCAGGCTTCGGTCGCGACGTGAGGTCGTGATGAAATTTACCCAGATAAATGGGTGAACTAAGCGTCACTAACCACTTGGATGATCCTCGAAGTTGCAAACTGGACCACTGAGAAATCATGGAAATTCTCCCATGGGTCAACCAACGGCAAGGTTACCCGCTGGTAATTTAACGCTATTGAATGCTATTGAACATGACCTCTTAATGTGATGATTTTCCATAGCTATAATGATAACCACGTATGATCCATGGGACCTGCAGGGACCCTGCATCATTAGTCAGCCACAGTCTGTCCATACGGAATCTGGGTGACCTGGACGTCCGGTCTCGCCTCAATCGTGGGGTTGGTCAAGATCCGCTTGTCCGCGGTATTGTAGGCCCACTTCGCCACCTGAAAATTCGCCACTTGGAACACGTGTTTCCTTTTTTTTTGGTGGCAGAAATCGGTCCTACCTGCTGTGTGATGTGGAGAGTGCAAATCTATTGTCTCGAAAAATCCAAATGCTCGCAGTTGAAGTCGCCTGGCTTTGGTGTGTTTGATTCTACATCTTCTCCATGTTCGATCATTCAGTAAACAGCTGAAAAACCAGTCACCCTTTAAACAAAAATGCGAAAGGATAACCAATTCTGTTGGGCATCCTTTTGGTTTGTCAAAAGGATGGTTTATCAAAAATTGTGGTCTACCTTCTCAACCCAAGGGCCCAAGGATTCATATTCCCCATGAACAATGGCCATTTTTCTCAATTTTCGGACATGGCAATGGCTCAGGAACACTATTTTTCCCCAAAAAAAGTGGGATTGTCCAATATTGACATTGACCAGTATTGTGGGTCCAGGTAGGTATCTCATTTTTTTTTACCAAAGCCACTCAAATACAAAATCATGTCCCCATGCATGTACACTAAAAAAAAGTTTACATGGAAGTTCTCATCCAGTTTGTGATATACATTCATAATTCATGATCATATGTAGTGTGTATGCATGTTATATTATAGGGATCTATAGATGAATTATGATAACTCATGAAGCTGAAATGAGGCAATTTGGAGATTATTCCCAATGTAACCATCACTTCCAGTGACATCGCAGCGAGGTCGTTATAGTTTTCTCCAGATATATGCAAATAGGTTATTACCTCCCTCTATACCTGGAAATCAAAATCATCAACCTATATATTCATTATATTCCCACGATAAATCCCTAGCATGATTGATAACCCTATGATGTTTGCATCTCCCCAATGTCAAGATGCGAAAAAAAAATAACCATTCAATGGGTTGGTTTGAGGGCAAATCTTAACCGGAAACCATAGATTTTCCCATGACATATGGGGCTTTCCTTTCTGGATTCAATTTTCCCTTACCCTCTGGTAAATTAACATAGACCCTGGCAGTCATCGGGGTTGGAAGATTAGTTTCCATTAAAATTAGGCTATTTTCAGGGTCTATGTGAAAATTTTCCAGAGGGTAAACCAATCCCAAAATCACCATGGAATGATCCCTTAAAGGCTTCCCAGCCATGCTCATTCCCATGGTTTCGACGTTCGGCGCGGCATCCACCACTGGCATTAAGGCCACGTCATCCACCTCGATGAAATTTCCGTGTCGTCGAAAATGGGGGATTGACTTTCCAGTTAAGAGGCCTCTAAAATGGGAAAATGATGGGACCCATGATGGGAAAATTATGGGATTTTTTTATGGACACACCATGGGAAAATGATGGGACAATGATGGAAAAAATGATGGGAACATGATGGGAAAATGATGATGCACCGGCCGGGATTTTGGGATAGCCTAAAATCTCAGACAAAGCAAAACAATACGTAGTACGGGATCTTCTGGGCTAACACTACATGATAATGGGGTATGAATCTGGGCAAATTATAATGTTTCACTAACCTGAATAGTTAGGCCATTTGGGGATGATTTCCCTTACTAACCATGATTTCCAGGCTGAGGTCGCGACGTGAGGTCGTTATAATTTACCCAGATGAATGGGATATCATCGTTTTTGAAAAAAATACATAACAGTTTACGAACTGGAAGCCATGACACATAGAAATAGATTATAGTATGTTTTACCCACATAGATGATAGAACTAATGATTTGCCCATTAAAAAGGATGATTTTCCAGAGCTAAGTTACTACATTTAGAGAGGCTCATGGGAAATTAATGGAAATTATATATTACCATCTGGTGATGACTAACATAGCCATGGAAAAACCCAACCATAAATGGAGGTTTATAGCTGGGAAAATCATCTATTTCTATGGGCCATTTTCCATGGCTATGTTAGTCATAACCAGAGGATTTTTTAAGAGTACAGAGTTCGTGAGTGGGTAATTTCACCCCAGTCACAACTGGATAAACAGGATTGGTACTAAACTCATCCATCCAAGTTTGACCCATAAGAACTGTAGCATGATTCCTAGGATCTTAATCCTGCACTTCGAAAGAATCCACTGACGGAGTCAGGCGTGAAATCAGCTAGCACCCCTGATGCAACGCGAATTATGAAGGGGCGCCTACTAGCTGTTACTAGCTGTGGAGCTGTCCCCTCATTTAACTGCTATTGTAACGATAAGTTGTAAAACCCATCTCATTTGTCTGCTATTCTGCATACAGTGACATTAAATGACATTGGTGTATGCTTACCGTAGTGAAGGGGCACTTCTAATATCTCATATGATTCATATGTTGGATTTTGGTCCAACCGGTGGGATGAAACCAGCCGCTGAAATAGCCGCTAGCTGCTGATTAAAATGTGGTTTCAATGAAACACAAAAACAAGAGACAACAACATCATACTGAGATTTTGTTACTGAGAAACCATGTTTTTTATGGAAGCCAAACCATTGAGACTGAAACCAACCAGTTATGTTCCATGTTTTGTCGCAAAAAAGGACAGGATTATGTCCTACCTATCCAGTCGGCGACGATCTATCTGGTTGGTGGTATACCTACCCCTCTGAAAAATCATGGACTTCGTCAGTTGGGATGATGACATTCCCAATATGGAAAAATAAAATTCATGTTCCAAACCACCAATCATATATATATATATATTATAACTCCCAATTGCAAACTCCTAACCAGTCAGTTAAGATTGCTGACGAATTTTACTGAGTGAAGTTGGCTAAAAAACTGTAACTCTAATTTTTCGTTTGGACTGATGGTAGATATATCGAACGTTATGTGGGAGCACATGGTCATTGTGGGAACCCCGCCCCCCAACCTGGCCCCCCTACGCCCACGATGGGTTTGCGATTCACGGCCTTGGGTGCTGCGCCAGTGGGCCTCGAGGCGACAATTTTTGAGGCCCCGCGCCAGGCGTGTGTTTTGTGCCGTGAAAACAATGGTCTTAGCCATGTGTTTACTGGATTTTATTCAGATTTAATGAGATTTACTGGGATTTATTCAGATTTAATGAGATTTACTGGGATTTCATGAGATTTAATGAGAATTTAATGGGATTTGCATAATGGGATTTAGTGGGATTTAAATGTGGATTTGAAAGGGATTTAAAGTGATTTCACTATCGTATAATCCAGTGATATATGGGCTACTGAAGGTGAGGCCCCCAAGTTATGTTTATTGGTTCATATACCCACAAACTAGTTGGATATGTCCACCATAAACCATAGTTAACCTAGTTATCAACCAACTTAGCTATCGTTGGGAGGCCTCACCTTGTATCACATGTGGAGGATTGCTTCAACCAATTCTTGGAACCATCAATCCGTCTGGAATCTTCGGCTTCTGTGAATTGTCTCAACCAATCTTGCCATCAGTTCTGGATCAAACACGGACTCCCAGAAAGTCAGGGGGAGAAAATGATGGCATAAATATCAACTGACATAAATGACGGCTATTGTATTGGTTAATATGCGCTAACTGACATAAATTGTTCCATAAATTGAGCTGCTGATGATATCGGTTACAGTACGGTGAATGGACATGATCCGGGTGATGGGATTCCTTGCATAAATTTGCCGCATATGGCTGTCAATGGGCACGTATCAAAACATATTATATATATATACATACATACATACATATTCAAAATCTCTATATTCAAGCCTATCACAATGTGTCTGTTCATTTCAATAAGCAGTTAAGATACTATCAAGGGAATCAAGGGGTGTCTCAGGAATCTAAATTGGAGATACTTATTGCAAGGTCTATGTTTACGGGTTATGCAAAACAATATTATATCCAACATATTCTCTGACAAAGCGCCTCCATTTTAGATACCTACAAGGTGGTGCCCCCCGAGTTATGTTTGTTGGTTGAAAAAAAAACATAGTAAGTATAGATATGTCGGAGTTATCTACCATATAAACCATATATATCTACCATAAACCATAGTGAAATTGGAGTTATAAACGCACCAACCCTTGCGAGCGATTCCGTGTCGTGGCACAGCAACTGTTCCAATTTTCCATCATCCCAATGCCGGGTAGGATTTGAGAAGCAAACTACCTGGTTGCTATCCTAATAAACTTCATAAACCAAAGTTGATTCACATTTTTTGGAAAATAAACCAAAGCGAGTCTTAATCTGAAATTTGACATTGCAAATCCACGATTTTTGTTGTCAACTTCTCTTTTTGGTTCCCCTAAAGGGGAGCCTATGCACCAGTCACTGAGCATCGCACAAACTTGTCTTTGCCTTGGGCTTTTCCTGTAAGCTGTGATGCTGAATGAACAGTCACGATATGTCACGATTTTTAATGGGAACATTCACTATAAATGGTGATTTTCCATAGTTATGTTAAATTACCAGAGGGTATCTATACTGCTACACATAACTATGGAAAATCACGATTTTGCAGATTGTAGGGCTGGGAGTTAAGAGGAAAGACACCTCAGCTACAACATCGTCCCTCCTCATACCTTATGTTTCTCACCTACAAAAAGGGATCCCTATGACGTAATTGGAAGCAGTTGGTACTATATGGTGCCTCCCAAGTGAAAAAAATGTTTTTACACCCCATTATACAAGTACTGTATAGCAGTATAGATACCCTCTGGTAATTTAACATAACATGGAAAATCACCATTTATAGTGAATGTTCCCATTAAACGCTGTGATTTTCCATAGTTATGTTAAATTACCAGAGGGTATGTGATATATAATCTACCATAAACCCAACAATTACCCAGTAAATTAATATAGAAGCTGCTAGGGGTTGGAAGACTAGGGTCGGAAGATTTACCAGATGGTGCCTTTTTTTAACAGAGACTGTAGTAATTATATGATATTCTGGTTGGTTGTTTTTCGCCACCCCTCTGAAAAATATCACTTCGTCAGTTGGGATGATTATTCCATTCCCAACTGTTTCCGGAAAGTCAGTCAAAATTCCATGGTTCCAGTCACCACCAACCAGTATATGTCTTGAAAAAAAACACATTTGCCAATTTTTTCTGCGCCCAACCAGCCCCATCCCCACCTCTCCCTCGCTATCACTGTACTGCGCTAGGAGATCCATGGAACTCGGACCTGGTACAAAAAGAGTTGGACAAACCATGGATTTTCCCATGCTTTCCCTGGGAAAATGATGTACAAATATGTACAAATGATGGGTTTTCCACATCGAACTCTTAGTTTAGAGGATGGTTAATATAGATGTATACAGTATCATATGGTTGGATTTTCCCCGACATGTTTAAGAACATTCATATGCTACATAGATTGATGACATCCTTACATGGCCAGAAAAAAATGTTCTTCTTCCCGACTACTTGAGACGCAATGGGTCATTCTTCACGGTTCAACCAATTTCGGGTTATCGAATTCTGACCAAACTTCTGACCAAATTTTAGTCATTCTTAGTCATTCTAGTCATTCTGACCAAATTACAGACGATTCCAATTCAGAATTTCCTTCCCGTCACCGCTAAATTCTGAAGTGTTCTTGGTGAAGTCTCTAAGCGCAGTCTCGCCATTGCAGACTGCATAATACATCAAACACATTTGAAAAACAAAGTTGAAGTACAGCTTGTCATGGCTATGAATGGCTTTATTAATTATTAATTGCATAATAACGCTTAATCATGGTTATGACGTCTTTTTAATAGCTATTAAGCCCACGCAGGAAAACAATGGACAAGATAAATCGGCGCTTTGACGTTGTACATCAGCAGACAGGATGACCATAGGCTGATTACCCTCTGGACAGGTTTGATTAGTGGAGGATACCCTCTGGTAAACCAACATAGCTATGGAAAATAGCCCATGTGTAGTGTGTAAACCTGTTACCTATTAAACATGATTATGATTTTCCATAACTATGATGTTTACTGGATGGAAAGTGACAAATGGAATGGTTACCATGAACAGTAACAGTGTCATACAAAATAATAAGCACGTCTTTAGTCAAACACCCTGCAAAGACATTGAATTTCTCGAAACATGTCGAAACTCTTGACACATTTCCCATGACATGATCCCGTCTGATCCCGTCATCATCTCAGGAATGTTCCCTTCACAAAAAAAACAACTGCGAAAGTCACTGGGGATCATCATCACAGTTGAAAAATGTTGAGCATAACCCTGTGAACCACAAAGCAACAATTTCATTCCGGGCCAAGATATATATATATAATATATATATATGTATATTATTAATAATAACAATAATAATAGTAATATATTATATATAATATAAAATACATAAACTATGATACATAATATATAATATATAATATAATATATGTATATAATATATATTATATAATTATTATATAATATATAAAACATTATATATAATACATAATATATAATAATTTATATATAATATATAATATATAATATATATTATATAAAATAAAATATAAAATATAATATATAATTTAATATACATGTATATAATATATATATATGTCCCCCGCATGCTTGGTTTTATACCCCAGTGATGGCAGGGTCCTTTTGATAGTGAATGGAGAACGCTAGGAACTTGAGGACTTCCATCAGCACTTGACTCACCACTTCTCCTGTTGTTCTTATTCTCATAGTTCTGTTGGTCCTTTTGTTGGGTAGAATCTGAATCACCTCAACAGCCTGATCATCGACATGGAAACTCATGGCCTCCCGATAAATGATATACAAATGGCTTGTTTTTTTCTTATCGTTTGGTGAACTTCTTCATAGCAGGTCCAAATCTGCCTCACAGGTTCCAAAACTTTCCAGCCGGCCGTTTCCAGAGGCCTGGGACCATCCAAGAGCAGAGTGGGGGCGCACGGAGGGTGGATAGATTCGTACATATTACGTGTGTCCTGCATGAATGGCATGTGAATGGCTATGAGTATAGAATGAGTAGAGAACATTGTTTCATGAATATTCGCTTCTGGGAACCACATGTATGTATGGTATGTAATGTAATGTAATTTAATGTAATACAATGCAATGTATTGTAACGTATGACTGTATGACTGTATGACTGTATGACTGTATGACTGTAGGTATGTATGTATGTATGTAAGTAAGTAAGTATGTATGTATGTAAGTATGTATGTAAGTGTGTATGTATGTATGTATGTATGTATGTATGTATGTATGTATGTATGTATGTATGTATGTATGTATGTATGTATGTATGTATGTATGTATGTATGTTCTTATGTATGTTCTTATGTATGTTCTTATGTATGTTCTTATGTATGTTCTTATGTATGTTCTTATGTATGTTCTTATGTATGTATGTTCTTATGTATGCATGTTTTTATGTATGTATGGTTTTATGCATGTATGCATGCATGCATGTATGTGTACAGAGCATGCATCTAGATACGTACACATGTACATGAACCAAACACATAACATGTATATCATTCAATAACATGATAGCATGTAATATCAAGCTATCAAGACATGTTATCGCAACATAATATGCACATGTTCACAGCACGCACAAGCACAAAGACAAACAAGATCACCCCGGGTTTCCTGCTGAGACGAATAGGACAAGGAAACACATGTCCGAAGCATCACCTAAAACCTTCCTGCAAAACATATCCTTCTAGCTGGCTATAAATCCACATTGAACTGGAAAAATAAATAAGACTGCCTTTCAATAGTTGATTTACCAGAAGTTTGGTGACAATATTGGAAACATATTGCATAACCCGACATCAACTCCTGGTTCCTCTGGGTCAATCCACTTGTTCTGCCTAGTATTTGCTTGTGATTTGTATGCCTACAAGGCACGTTCGCAAATCATCCAGGACCAAAAACATGGTTTATTGCAAGAACGGGCGATGTGGCGAAACGCAGACAGATACCATAGATACCATGAGTTAGTAGTACTGGTGATACTCACCCTGGATCCACAGACAGCCCCTCCAAAGGTAGCCCAGAAGCTATAACTTTTGTATATCGGCACAAGCTTCTCAGTGGTTATCCCCTAGGATCCTCATGCGAGGCAAGAATAGAAAATAACATAGTTGAAAGTACTAGTCACTTTGCTTTCCTTTGGTGGTCTTCAATCTTGGCCGCACTCCAAACCCCTGGCTGCGTGAGGTTTGAACCTTATCAACCCCCGACCAAGCACTTAATGCCCAGCCGATCCCGAAACAGATCCTGCCATCACACCAAAATAATCCCATCCTCTCCAATGACTGGCCCCCCAATCCATAAATAGAACCAAAACTTGGTGGTAAACACTTTCAAGTTGAGTGCGCCGTGAATTCTGGTGGGTTTCCTGTAAGGGAGATATAACTATGGCAACTGCGGTGTTCATGGGGCGAAACTAAACCATAAAAAAATAACAGCCTAAAAAGCAAGCCTTGGCTGTTTCCAACAAAGTACCCTGCTGTACATCGTTAAGGGATCTCTTCGAGCACCGGATCACTTAGAACACCATGGGATCACTTAGAGCACCAAAAAACTGGATCACTTAGAGCACCAGAGAATGAGACCTTTATGGTTTGACTTGGGGACACGGGGCTGGGACATGAGGTGGGTTGAGGGGACCAGCGTGGTGGAATGAGATAGGGTTTGACTTGGGGACACGGGGCTGGGACATGGGGTGGGTTTAGGAGACCAGCATGGTGGATTGCATTAGAGCACCAGAGAATGAGACCTTTAGGGTTTGACTTGGGGACAGCTGGGACACGGGGTGGGTTTAGGGGACCAGCATGGTGGATTGACTACATTAGAGCACCAGAGAATGAGACCTTTATGGTTTGACTTGGGGACACGGGGCTGGGACACGGGGTGGGTTTAGGGGACCAGCATGGTGGATTGACTACATTGGAGCACCAGAGAATGAGACCTTTATGGTTTGACTTGGAGACACGGAGCTGGGACACGGGGTGGGTTTAGGGGACCAGCATGGTGGATTACATTAGACACGAGAGAATGACACCTTTTAGGCGTTTCACATCACTTTGTGGTCTAGAACGCCTGCAGAGACATAAGAATGGTCTTCTGACCAGAACGATCAATAATTAATTCCACAAATTCTGACCAGAACCAGGTCCAGAAACATAAGAATGGTCTTTGAGGTCAACATGCCAATTCGATGGTTCGCCTCCTTGTACTCACAAAACTATCAGCAATGGGGGAAACATCAGTCCCATTCAGGCGTCCCGCGATTCCACCCAGGCCATGCTGACACGCATGCTCTATGTACATATGTCTGTGTATGCGTCCCTGTGTATATGTGCGTGCATTGCACAATGCTTGCATGCATCCATGATCATCCATGCATGTATTTATGTCTATCTGTCTGTCTGTATATTTTAACCCCCCCTTTTGTGCAAGCTATGTGTGTGTGTGTATGCATGTCTCTACGTATGCAGGTAGGTATGTAGGTATGTAGGTATGTAAGTGTGTAGGAATGTAGGTGTGTAATGTACTGGTATGTAATGTACTGTAATGTACTGTAATGTAGTGGTGTGTAATGTAACGTAATGTAACGTGATGTGATGTAATGTAATGAAATGTAATGTAATGCAATGTGCTGTAGTGGTAGGTACTGTAATGTGATGTGATGTAATGTAATATAATATAATGGTATGTAATGTACTGTAATGTCCTGTAATGTAGTGCAATGTAATGTATTGCAATGGTATGTTATGTGATGTAATGGCGTGTTCTGTACTGTATTGTAAGGTGATGGAATGTAATGGTGTGTAATGTGGTGCCATGTAATGTAATGCAATGTAATGGGATGGGATGTTATTGTATGTTCTGTTATCTTATTTGGAGGGCCGGAGAGCAGAAGCACTTGGAGAGGGTTTGCATTCCATCCCTTCGTTGACTCGGCAAACACAGAGTTTCCCCACCCATTTGAACATGGGATGGGTGATACAATGTGGGGCCCTGTTTACGATAGCTAAGTTGGTGCAAAATAACTCCAATAACTATGGTGTATGATACTTATAACTTACAATAGTATTCATGGGGTTTATAAACCAACTGAAAAACCAACTCATAACTGGGGGGTGGGGCCCACATGATAGGTGAATCTTTAAATGTTGTATCACTCTCATCCCAGCTTCCCAATGGCGTATCGATGTCCAAGGTCAAACCACGTCCCCAGCCCAGTGATTTGAAGGTGGTTTATAACCACCATTAATGAAGTATATATATATGTTATAGTATAGTAGATGATATAAGATATATCTATATACTTAAAAGCTTTAAACCTTTAAACCCAAGTGACCTTGGAGTTATGTTCACCAACTTAGCGATGAATCGCTCACTGGAACACAACCTTTTAGGATTTTAGTGGATGTTCATTCTCCCGACCATCTCAGAATTCCCGACAGTATCCCCATAATATGTCCCATCGTATCACATCAGTTCCAATATTATCCCATGAATTCCCATGTTATGACATATGATAAATGTTCATGAATGTTCATGAATTCTCATTAATTTTCATTAATTGTCCAAATTGTTTTGTTCCATCCAATTCCATATTCTCCCCAGGAGTTCCCATTCCAACATTCACTAACTGAAGGCGAAAAAAAGAAGGTTCGTGTCGTCTCCAACAGCCGGGGATCGTCTGCCTCAATTGACAAACGCAAACCTCTTTTGCTTCGATATCGGTTAAGGGACGTGTCAAACAAACTAAAGGCAACCAGCAGAACTGACAAGGACATACGAATCGCCACAAGGAGCACCAAAGCTTTGAAGACTCGATGGCAAGGTCACCCGCTCCAGGCTTTGGTTGAAATGACAGCCAAAACTCAAGCTTTGAAGAGTCGATGGCAAGGTCACTCGCTCCAGGCTTTGGTTGAAACACTCGCCAAAACTCAAGCTTTGAAGGGTCGATGGCAAGGTCACTCGCTCCAGGCTTTGATCGAACTCCGTGCCAAAACTCAAGCATTGAAGGCTCGATGGCAAGGTCACCTGCTCCAGGCTTTCGTTGAACAAATCGCCAAAACTCAAGCTTTGAAGAGTCGGTGGCAAGGTCACCCGCTCCAGGCTTTCGTTGAAATGAAAGCCAAAACTCAGGCTTTGAAGACTCGATGGCAAGGTCACCTGCTCCAGGCTTTGGTTGAAACACTCACCAACACTCAAGCTTTGAAGAGTCGATGGCAAGGTCACTCGCTCCAGGCTTTGGTCGAAATTCCTGCCAAAACTCAAGCTTTTAAGACTCGATGGCAAGGTCACCCGCTCCAGGCTTTGGTTGAACCTATCTCCAAAACTCAAGCTTTGAAGACTCGATGGCAAGGTCACCCGCTCGAGGCTTTGGTCGAAATTCCTGCCAAAACTCAAGCTTTGAAGACTCGATGGCAAGGTCACCCGCTCCAGGCTTTGGTTGAAATGACAGCCAAAACTCAAGCTTTGAAGACTCGATGGCAAGGTCACCTGCTCCAGGCTTTGATTGAAATAAAAGCCAAAACTCAATCTTTGAAGAGTCGGTGGCAAGGTCACCCGCTCCAGGCTTTGGTCGAACCAATGGCCAAAACTCAAGCTTTGAAGACTCGATGGCAAGGTCACCGGCTCCAGGCTTTGCTTGAAATAAAAGCCAAAACTCAAGCTTTGAAGACTCGATGGCAAGGTCACCCGCTCCAGGCTTTGGTTGAACTCAGCGCCAAAACTCAAGCTTTGAAGACTCGATGGCAAGGTCACCTGCTCCAGGCTTTCGTTGAACAAATTGCCAGAACTCAAGCTTTGAAGACTCGATGGCAAGGTCACCTGCTCCAGGCTTTGCTTGAAATAAAAGCCAAAACTCAAGCTTTGAAGAGTCGGTGGCAAGGTCACCCGCTCCAGGCTTTGGTTGAACTCAGCGCCAAAACTCAAGCTTTGAAGACTCGATGGCAAGGTCACCCGCTCCAGGCTTTGGTTGAAACACTCGCCAAAACTCAAGCTTTGAAGAGTCGATGGCAAGGTCACTCGCTCGAGGCTTTGGTCGAAATTCCTGCCAAAACTCAAGCTTTTAAGACTCGATGGCAAGGTCACCTGCTCCAGGCTTTGGTTGAAATCCTCGCCAAAAGTCAGCTTTGCAAGGCTGCAGGGGAGATGCTGTAAGTACTCTCCGTGCGTTGTTCCTTCAAGATGTGTAAGGCCTTCAAGTTCAAACTCTCTCTCACAAGTTGGGAGTTCACAGGCATAACGCCATGCTGTATACACATCGGTTGGTATGTAAGTGCAGGACAGCATTGCGGTTTTTCCAACAATCCCCTGGTCTTCCAAGTTTTCATCCAGTGTCAGTTTTCTATTCACACTATGCACGACGAGCTTTGCGCCTGCCTTGCATGAAAGATTCTTTGACACCAACCTGCGCAGGTCATAACCAAGCATGGAGCGACTCATGGTCAGTGTCACTGCTTCCCCAGTCAAGCACAGCACCTGAAGCTCGATCTTATCAATTTCATCTACCGCACCTTTGTCAGCAGATGATGGATTTAAGTAGCCATGCTGTGCACCGGACATTGGTCGAAATTTACACACGCACCACGAAAAGAGTGTAGCCGAAAGGTCTTCAACGCTGCTTGATTTTTCATCTATGGCCTGTCTTAGTCCTGTACTGTAAAGGTTGTCTGCTGTGTCCAAGAATGGGGTACCGCAAAATCGAGGAAAATTCCCCACTTTGTCCCATGATTTCCCATTTTGAATCATCTGATAAAAACCCATATCCCCATAATTTCCGATATCCAGTTGTAAGTGGACTAACCCTATAATCAAAAACAATGAGGATTACATAGGTTTATCCCATTACATGTATATAAAGTAACTATTATGACACCCCTGTGTTTGTTGGTTAAAGGGTCATACCCAGTTATATGATTCACCAGAGTTTAATATACAACCAACAAGATGAAGCCCACGAATATGATTCACCAGAGTTTAATATACAAACAACAAGATGAAGCCCACGAACCCGAATGCTCACACGTATGTTAATGGTACAGATGTCAAAACACATGGATATGCAGTCACGCACAATACCTTTCTGCAATAGTTTATTTGAACAGTCTTTTACATGTTTCCCTTGTTACCAGTCTGCAGTGTGAAGTGGAAAGTGTAGAGTGTGGAGTGTGGAGTGTGAAGTAAGGAGTGTGGAGTGTAAAGTGTGGAGTGGGGAGTGTAGAGTGTGTAAAGTGTAGAATGCGGAGTGTAAAGTGTAGAGTGTGGAGTATGGAGTGTAAAGTGTAGAGTGTGGAGTGTAGAGTGTGGAGTGTAGAGTGTAGAGTGTGGAGTGAGGAGTGTAAAGTGCAAAGTGCGGAGTGTGGTGTGTAAACATTGAACAAAATTTTGCAGGGCAGCATTCAACATATTACAATATGGGTTTCCTTAACTATACGATATTGTACGTTTGTACACACAGCCCTGTGAACACACATATAACACACACACACATATATTTGCAATAAAGCATAGTTTGCTTCGCTGAAGACTAATTAATTTGCCCTACCATTTGGGGGCGCCAAAAACTGCCATCCCCGGGAAGGGATGAAACAAATTCTATCCCACCATCATCCGATCATCCCCTTGGGGGCACACCTTGGCGGCCTTGTACCGCCGGCATCCGACACCCGCCCCACGCGCGGGTTGTGGAGACCCGATTGGTCCACTGGCGACAGATCACGGAAGACAAATAGGGTACCCAGTCACTTGAATTCCAATGGTTTATCATCACAATACTGCTACTTTGAGAACGTAAACTAAAATGTCCACTTTGGTGTATCCCCCAATGTGCCACTATTGTGCTGCATCAGTTAACGCAATCATGATCACTGCTGACACGGCGCATGAAACGGGGGTCCCAATCATTTTTGGAAGACCCACATCTTCTGTGAACCCCTGTGCAGAATGTAAGGTCATGCAGTGTAATGTTCCAGTTTTGAGTGGTTCTTTTTAACCACAGTTAAAGGCGTTCTATCCCAACTAACATGGGGGTTAATACTATGACCCACTAGTGACCCCAACTGAACCAGAGACTTGACTGACTTGACCTCCAAGTCATCACCAACTAACCAATGCCCATCGATCAAATCTCAGGTGAGTCCTTAAACCAGCCCGTTCAGGGCTGATCATAGGGCCCAACCTCGGTCGATGGCATGATCATTTACCAGACTAATCAATTTTACACAATGGTAATAGAAAACATCACTTATTTGTTATATGTAAGTTCCCTGCTTCCTTCTGAATCTAGAGACAATTTTGTGCAGTGTTTGATGTTGAGAAGACGTACGACGCTCTTAAGAATATATATCAAGAAATATCAGTACAGTAATCTATAAATAACACATTATTCAAAGTTGTTAAGTTCCAACCATTCTATGTTGGACACCTCAGTTTGGCTGAACTGCACCAAAAACAAAACAACACTTTCCCGAAAATTATCAGAACTAAAACATATTGAGTGTTTGGGTTGATAAGGAGAATACAACTATTAACTATTGTTAGTGAGTTTTTTAACCAACTTATATTTCGGGTGCCTTACCTTGTACATATTAGCTGCCGACTCTTATTTACTCTCGGGCAATTACCAAAAAAAAAACTACATCCTAAGCTCTCCCAAATTGAACTGCATCATCATCTTTATGCCCCTTTGTGTTGGTGAAAAGCACATGTGTTTACTATAAAAGAAGGCAAAATCCCACATTTGCATGGTGAAATCATCAAAAATCCATTGAAACATGCAAAATCACCAAGTTCTATCACTTTCTCCCTGGATTTGGCTATGTTTCCCCGCATTTTTCCACCCGACCTCGCCGCCCCGGTGCTACTAAGTCCCCGGCACCGGCGCCAGTGGCGTGGCCTCCTTGGGCTCCGCCCGAGAGCCCACGGAGAGGCGCAGCAGGCGGCGCTGCTCCGCGGTGAGGCCCTGCAGTGGATGCATTAAAGTGAAATAACATTTCATACCTCTATCTTTTAAATAAATAATTATATATATATAGCTATGTATATATACATATATATATATATTTATATATTTATATTTACATATATATATATATGTGGTTTTAAAATTTATTTATTGATATTTATCAAGAAAAATGGACGAACTGATAATCATATATTTAACATATATATATATATATTTCATTAATTTAAGTTGCTTTAAAAACCTATAAGCACCTTTAGCTATAGTTACAAGTACCACAAATCATGGTTATTGGAATTATTTGCACCAACTTAGCTATCTAGGAGGCTCCACATTGTATCATATATTTATTATCTATATATTATAAATGGATATGATACATGGATGACAATTTATGTGCTCAAAATAAAAACGACTATAGATGTACTATGAACAAAAGATCTGAGGTGTATATATATACTAAATATATGGATATGAAAAATTGATTTATATATATATATGCCGTCTGCAAGGTAATAAATCTATTAAACATTTACCCAGAAAAATGGATTATCTATTATATGTACATGAAATAAAATTCAAACATGAATATAAAATATGGACATGACAAATGGACTAACAAAAAATGTGTATATGTAAATGAACATCATATCCATATATTACATATATGTTCTATATGTATATACATACCCTGGCGTAGACAATATTGAATATTTACATATATATAAATGGAAAAAAAGATAATTATTGTAACTAGTAGTTAGCTAGTTGATTGTGGGAACATTTTTGTGTGGGACGTATGTGATACTCATCAATTAGATCGGTTTATTGAAAACTAGCCCTTCGTATTTTCAAGAAGAATTGGCACAAATTTAAACGATTCAATGATTCAAAAACAAAAAGGCGGATATAGTACTTCGATTATGTACTAGTCTGGATGGAATGTATTTGCCATCTATATAAATATAAATATATATATATGTATATGTATTTATTTACATGGATCTAAATAGATTCACATCTTTTATGGGCTTATAACCACTATAGAAAACAGTTCCAAAATATTAGGTATTATGGCTATGTAGAATTTTGAGCGAATACAACCCCATAATGTAACTATTGCAGAACTATTATATGCTCTATTATTAACATATAATGCGTTTGCAACATTTATACCATTTAGCTATATATTATAGATTTTAGTGATTATGGTTAATAACATTGCGCACAGAACCGGACATTCGCCCGGAGCCCGTGCTTTCTTGGACGCAATGGCCCTTCTTTTCCACAAACCTTCACGAAGTCTGCGAAGAGTTTTTGCCGCAAATTATTGTGAAACGAGCCATGAAGCAATTTGTGTGTCGTACGCATGGCACAGGGCCACACCTAGTGTACCGTCCTTCCCTGCAAGGCGCTTAGAATCGCGGATGACACAGGTGTTAAATCATATATATTATGTCGTCTTGGGCGAACGTTAGGTTCTACGGGTAACATTTACGTGTATATATATATAGCTATATATGTATACATATATAAAATTCTATGGTGTTAAACTTTTAGAACTATGGTTTATCTAGTATTAATGGATGGGAAACAACTTAAACATTTCATTCATGGTTTATGGTAGATGTACCGATTGTTGATCGTGATTATAAACCCGATTATAGTGTTGATAGTGAGATATATATATATAGTAACATACTGATTATGGTATGATATAGAGATAATAGTGAGATTCACAACCATCGTATCATAAGATAGTTATGGATTATTACATATGGATTCATGAACATCACAATTAAAACATGTAGTTCATAGAACGTAGTGGAATTGTCCAAACGGATTTATGGATCTTAACTATTACACAATGTTGGTTATTGATTACTTTGGATTGATATGGATTAAACCGATTTTCAAAAACTAATCATATCTAATCAAAAACAATTCACATCATTAAGAGCGCTCATAGGGTAAGTAGCACACAATACTTGACCCAAAATATCATGGAATATAGCATATAAATTGTATTTATTCACAATATCTATGAAATCAAAAATATATGTTGTGGAAATAGATATAGTGCATATGCATGTTAACATTATATGTTAATATGATATGGAATTCACAAAAAAAACTTAAACAACGTGTATATATATATACATACATATACATTGAACCTGAATGGATCTTAACATACCTTAACTATTACACAATTTTGACCCAGCGTATAATGGGAATATAATGGTTGGATCAGTATGGAATAGTGGCTATTGTTGGATTATATATATATAAAATTGTAAAACTATTACAAAGCAAGGTGATTCATTACACTGGAATTATTACCATTCCAAAAAACAAGTGAATTAGCAACTATTGGCATTCTGGCAAATATATAGTTGGATTATAGAAACTATTATGGCATTATTACGGGATTATAATATAGAACAGAACTATCACACGATTCAAACCCACCAATGGGAATATATGGGGATGATCAACTTTTCTTGGGCAATGAAATATGGATGAGATTTATGTAATCGAATGAGAATGGTGAGGTAGTGCGGGCAAGAATCTCCACGGATCCCATGCAAGGTGACCATGTCATCGAGCACCGGCATCCTCCCCGGAGGTCCATTGCACTTGACCAGAATAGCAATAGGCCAGGTCTCCCCCGAAGTGCCCGCAGTTCCCGATGCTGTGGTGGCCGCTCGCAAAGCAAATTTGCATTGCGGGTAACGTCCTTGGCTCCCAAAGACGTAGCACACCCGGCCAATCACATCCACAGCAGTTATTGCTGGAGGATCCTGGGACACCAGGTCCGCAATGGAGCGTGGAGCTGGTCCAGCCGCTGGCACCACTGCTGCCTTGGCGGAAGCCTTTGCAAATCGCGGCATGCTTGGGATTACAACCGACCAATGCAATTGGATTTCTAGATATTTATCGTACATACAGCAGATAGATAAGCAAAAAAAGCAAGTTCAAAAAGTAAGTGTTCACTAATTTTGTAAAATTTTGTGATCAGTTCAAGTCTTTTGAACCTGATGACTCCACGTATACTAAAACCAGCAGTGACGTCGAAGTGAGATCACTAGACTATTTTTCATCCAGATATATCTTATACATATATGGCTATGGGCTATGGGTCAAAACAATATATGTACAGTACGTGAACCCCAAAATAGCTGGTGAATGGATGTTCATCCTACTAGAATTGATAATAATAGGCTTTGACCCACCCCCATATGTACATATATATATACATGTGCATGTCTATACATAATATCGGTTTGTCTGAAATGTGGATAACTATGGTACCCCGAAAAAAAAAAGCTCATCATCACTTCAATTACCTACTAAAAGTTTCACTTGAAGGGGTATACCGCATTTTCAGATAGACCCATATATGCAGGTTTCCTAAAATGACAGGACTCCAAATCATCCCACATTAGACTATATGTTTAGTATTGAAACCCATGGTGACTTGGGGATCCCCCATTTATGGAAACCCCCATACGGGGATGGGTCAACACCTACTAATACCATATTTTGGATATATTTGGGGGAATACTCATCCATTAACCAGCTATGACTTAGCGTATCTGGGATATCTAGGGTACCAGGGTTTTGACTATCCACATCCTTTTGTAGCTTTACTCTGGGTCTTAAATTTTGACTCATTACCAAATGTTGAACATATACATGAGAGCATATCATTTCCAAGTTATTATATATATATACAAGGTGGTGCCCCACAGTTAGCTAAACTAAGTTGGTTTATAACTCTCATAACTAGGGTTTATGGCAGATATAACTATAGTTAATGGGGATTATAAACCAACTTATAACTGGGGGGTACCACCTTGTATGGGTTTCCATAAATAGGGGATCCCCTAAATGGATGGCTTACCGGGGGAAATCCGGAAGTAAAATGGATGTAGGGCTACCCCCATGACTTAGGAAACCTCCATATATGTTACCCTCTGGTAAATTAACAGTTCGACCCTGGCAGTCATCGGGGTTGGAAGACTAGTTTCCATTAAAAATTGGTGATTTTCCATGGCTATGTTAAATAACCAGAGGGTAAATAGTGCTTCCCTTTCCAAAAGCCATCGCTTCTTCCCCAGTCGCGCACCTCAGCATCTTCCGCGTCTGCCGCGTCGGTGGATTTCTCGGCACCAGGCGCACCCTGGGGAACAGACTGGGGGAGCGTGTGGTATGGGGTTTTTCATGGAGAAATCATGGGAATTTTCATGGATTATTGAATTTATGGGATTCATATGTGTGGTATGGGATTTAGTGATATTGAATAGAAATCATGGGAAACTTAGATGGGAGACCTAAATTATAGTTGAGCCCATTGATAAAGATTATACATTTAATACTAGATATAACTTATAGCAAACCCCAAACAAATGCCGAAAAGTGTTTCAAGGATGGTAATTCTATGATATATATTTCCAGGTGTTCAACTTTTCTATTTTTGGGGGGTTGCTATAAAAAGATGTTCATGCAATTGGAACATGGGTTTTAATACCATTTCAAGGAGGTTTAACCAACAGTAATTTAATGAACATATCAATGGGATACATAGATCAAAACTTGTGGATTAAAGCCCAACAACTCGCAGAAATACCCCCGACTGTCTACGCATAGACAGGAAGGATCTCTACTATCTCTATTGGCCCTCTGCTTCCCCTCGAGCCGGAGGAAACTGAGCAAGAAACGGCTAGAAGCAAATTGGATCGACAACAACTGCTGTTTCAGATCTTTTTTGCTCCATAATGATTCATAATCCACAAGTGATTCCAAATCTCTGGAACGTTTCACAAAATGATCAGGCCGTTCACAGCTGTGCATCTTTGCTATCATGCTATCCCTGTCAGTTAACTTGATGGGTTAGGCACCTCAAAAAATAAAATGCTGGGGTCTGACCCATTTTATTTTCAGCTTATTTCTATTTGTTTATTTTAAAAGGGGCTCCTGTCCCCTCATTCTATTGAAAGGTACCCGGAACGGGGGTCAGAAATGCGCATGTCATGGCTCAAAGATTTGGATTTGGGTGGATTCAGCCACAAAAACGAATTCATCAAGCAACAATGATGGGGAGTAACCAACCACAACATGGAGAGTTGCCGAACGCATTCCGAGCTGGATGAGTAAACTCAATGGTTGACGAAGCTGACCAAGCACGAAGTCAAAGCACCAACTATTACACAATTTAAACCAACTACCCTAGTGTAAACTAACATAAGTATGAAAAATCACCAATTTTTAGAGGTAAATCAACTATAAATGGGCCATTTTCAATAGCTATGTTAAATGACCAGAGGGTAACAAATGGGGAATATGGAGATGCTAGTCATGAATATTCATAATTATATACATATTACTGGTTGGTGGTTTCAACCAGTAGAAAAATATGAAAGTCAGTTTGGATTATTCTTCTCAATATTTATATATATATATATACATACAGGAAAAAACAAAAAACACCAACCAGTCAATTTTCTTTGGAAACCCACGTGCTCTGAAACTTCAATATACCTAGACCTAGAGCATCCCCAGATATGACGGCTTATCATCATTGTTCCTTTTTAAGATGATTTTTAAAGGTATATGCCCCATGTTCAGACACACTCAACAAATCTAAAAATCATCACTTGGTGCTTAAATATCCCATTGTATCCTCATTATGTCACAATGTCATACTTCATTTATCATCATTTATCCATATATTTACCTAGATCATTCTAGCTATCATAGATGTTATTTACATATATCCAGATATTTACCTCCATTTTGTGTTGCAAGATGCCACGGTTGATGCCGCCAAAAACAAACATTGCCGGCCTGGAACTCACCGTCTCGATACAACCTCCGGCGTTTCTCAGCCACCTCAACGGAAGGAGGCCGTTCAAAGATGTGGATCTTCGTGGGATTTCTAGCGGATAATGACACGAAATAGCGAAGTTCACAGACATATTTTGCAAGGATTTTTTTGGGGATCTTAGGGGGGATAAAACAAACCATGATATAACCATAGTATAACCATTGTATTCATGGGGGTTTAAACAAACAATAACAATCCATCACTGGGGGGCGTTCACCTTGTGGCAGGATGTTTACCATCAACTGGTGCAGGATTTCGCTGGCCCATCCGTGCAGTTTTTTTTGAAGGAATCTGACGGAATCTGACTTCTTGAAAACATGGTGATTCAAGGATCATCTTGTTTGAACTGCTCCGGCCTATCCACACCAAGGTTACTAGCTGTGAACTGTGCTTCTGCTAATATCTATACTTGGTAGGCAGGGTAGGTCCATTTATAGGTAGGCCAATAGGTCACTTTCAAAGATTTTTCAAGCAGGATGAAGTATATTGTGTTTAGAGTTTGACCGCAGTTGAGTGACTTACACAAATGTTTATTTTTCACATCCTTACGATCAAAAGTTAGAGGGATACACCTGCCACTTGACAATGTATATACCATCTGGTTATTTAACATAGCCATGGAAAATCACCATTTTTAATAGGTAAACCCAGGTAAACCATCTATTTCTATGGGCCATGGCTTCCATCTTTCTATGGGCCATCTATACCATGGCGAGCTGTGAGTCATAACCAGAGGGTATATATACAATGTGGTGCCCCCTAGTTATAATTTGGTGTATAAACCCCATGAATACTATAGTTATATCTGCCATAAACCATAGTTATGGGAGTTACAAACCAACTTAACTATCTAGGGGGCACCACTTTATATATATAGGCTCGTCCCAGGTCCTGGAACTACATACGATGGGGTGGGGGGATGGGGTGGGATGTTAACGTTCATGTGAACTTGCAGAAGCAGTTGATGCTAAGCACACGCGGGGTGGGGTGGGATGTTAACGTTCATGTGAACTTGCAGAAGCAGTTGATTGTACGCACACGCGGGGTGGGGTGGGGGGGGATGGGGTGGGATGTTAACGTTCATGTGAACTTGCAGATGATGATGATACTAATGCTGATGATGATGTGATGATGATGATGATGATGTGATGATGATGATGATAGATGATGATGATGATGATGATGATGATGACCCTAATGAAACTTGTCAATTCCGCGACGAAATTTCGTCACGGAATTGACAAGTTTTACCAACCTAATTCGGGTTTGCGCAGTTCTAGGACCTGGGACGAGGCTATATATAGAAATCCCTGGATCCTCGAAATGCATGGCCAATCGGCCAATCGAACAACCTGCAATTTTTCGGAAAATCGCTGTAGTTAGTAGATCCAAAAATTTACAGCAAAGGTTGAAGTCTTGAAAAAAATACTGTAGTTAGTTGAGTTTGATCCAACAAGGCGCCCTTTTCCTATTTTCTGGACAAACCCCCAAATCATATGTTTGGTGAAATATCCAATCACATTCACAAATCCGAATATTTTTATGTTTATGATGTTTGTTTAAATATATATATATAATGATGATGATGCAATTTTGGACACTTGCCCCTAACTATCATTCCAAGGATGTTGCAGCGAGGTCGTTATAATCTATTCATATACTCGATAGTATTGTTGGTTATAGGCATCCTATTATATCATAACCCGTGGTTCTTGGTCAAATCCAAGATTATAGGTGATTGCATTCCATTGTTATTAGCTATGGTAACTCCCAAAAAGAGGAAAAACACATACACTACTATTATAAATTCACTTACTTACCTTTTATTATTAAAAAACATAGTCCACTATTATAAACTCATAATCCACTATTATTTTCATTTCATTTTCTACCTTTTTGGTGGGTTGCTATGTACTTCGTATTTTTTCAAAAAGCACCACCCTGACAGCCGGCCGCCGTTCAACCGTGCCTCAGAGCCCAGGATAATGGTTTCCACCCTGAGTCATGGTATAGAAAAAAGGTCATCCATGACGACTCAGTGGGGCTACTCCTATGACTTTGGAAACTGAACAAATATAGTAAGTTGTGGTTTTACATGGTAAAATGGTGGTTAATGTGTGGTTAATATACTGTTAATAATGGTTAATGTTAATGGTTATTATGTGGTTAAGGATGGTTCATAATAATCTGGTTGGTGGTATACCTACCCCTGTGAAAAATGATGGAGTTCGTCAGTTGGGATGCTATTCCATTCCCAATATATGGAAAACAAAAAAATGTTCCAAACCACCAACCAGTAGTAATTATTAAATAATAATCATAATAGTGATATATGATTATATAAGCTACTCATTATTCCTGATTCTGAACTTCTTTGGTAGGTTCATGGCCAATCTTGGATACCCTACAAAAAATGACAAATTCTTAGCTGGGAAATGTGATACCAAAAGACTAAAGGATTAAAGTACCCATCCAAGATTGACCTAGAAACATGGCTCAACTGGCTTCTGGTTGGTTCAAACTGCTGGAAAAGCTGCTAAGTTGGTTTCACTGTTTAGTGGTTATGTGTCCAAACTGCCGCCGAAACAAACAGAAAAACACCAAACAGGAATGGCCAGGAACGCCCTGTGGGTGTTATAATCTTAGCTACAAATATATCAACCACATGAAAGGAGGTCATTCTCATGGATCATCCAAAATCTACAAGAACAAATGAGTCGGTCATGCAAATGGGTCAAAAACCTATCAACTATTGGGGTATATGACAGAGAAATGATTGTGGTGATTGTTGGGATAGATTGGAATACTACTTGGGATACTTATTTGCGAGGTGGTGCCACAGGTTGTTAGCTACGTTGATTTAAAAGTAGCGCCATGTAAAACCAGGGCTCATGGTAGAGACTTCGAACTCCTCAATGGGGATTATAAACCAACAAACATCACTGAGGGGACACCATATGTTATATAATTCATATCTCATACAGTGGATGGTTAAGAAATCCTACACCAGAAGATAGGCGTTCAACATTCTTTCAAACATCCAAGGGCCCCACGCCTGGGTCATGAATTCTAAACTCGATTTCATGGGGATTTCATGGGGATTTCACATTTTGATAAATGCTGATTCTATGCGTGCATAATGGTGGTTCATCAGAAGAGACAGACAAACTTCAACGAATTGTTTTTGTTGGGATCGATTGAACATTGCGATGTATCCATTGAGGGGTCTAGGTATTGGTTTGAGTCCTCCGCTAACTTCATTCGACATAGTTGAGGCACTAAGATGTGTTAAGTTACCCTTTCAAACGTCCGAGAATGTGCTACAGTGGTCCTAGGTACCCTCAGAGAAGCGTCACGGCACAGGCACCTAGTTGATCCTAGTTGTGACGCTGGTGTTGCCTAAATTTGAGATGTACTTTATAGGGATACCCCTTGGGTCCCAACAAGAAAAGATTCTCCAATAGTAAAAATTGCAGGAAAGTCAACTCACAGGCTCCCAACATTCTTCCTTTTCGTAGCTATGTTCGCTCTTGAAAGGGAGCTTTTAATCCACTTTGGTGACGAGGGGTACAACTCCATAGGGAACCCATCATCCAAAGGAAGCGACACAAGAACAACAAACGTTGATTTTGTATTGAAGGGATTATGTGAAACATCGTTGTATAATAGTGGCCAAAATTCATTCCATCCAGGGGTTTATCGATGTTTATCGTCATCCCCATAATTTGACATAGTTTGGGGATGAATCATGATAAGTCCAGTATATAATTTTCAGTACAAGGGAGGTAAGGTTGGTAAATAAACGAGATACTGTAATAATGCATAATAATAATACCATATATTACCAGTAGTACCGCACAAGGCGGTGGCGGAAGTTTCAAAAATAGGAAACCTATAGGAGAGGTTGGTTGCTGTGAATCAGGGATGGCAGGGCGAAGCCACTGATGGACTGAAAGGTGCTTGATCTCTCTCACTCTTTCTATCTCTTTCTCTAAAAATCTACCTACCTACCTATCTATTTTCTATGTATCTATCTATCTATCTATCTATCGATCTATCTAATCTATCTATCTCCCTCTCTCTCTCTCTGTCATCTAATTACCCTATCTATCTATCTATCTAGCTATCTATCTATCTATCTATCTATCTATCTCTCCCTCTCTCTTTCATCTAATTACCCTATCTATCTATCTATCTATCTATCGATCTATCTATCTACCTGTACAGTAGTGTAGTGGAGTGTATAGTGTAGTGTAATGTAGTGTAGTGTAGTGGAGTGTATAGTGTAGTCTAATGTAGTGTAGTGGAGTGTAGTGTAATGTGGTGTAGTGTAGTGTAATTTAATGTAGTGGAGTGTAGTGGAGTGTAGTGCGGTGTAGTTGTGTAGTTCTGTAGTTGTAGCTGTAGCTGTCGTGTTGTGGAGTGTAGTGTAGTGTAATGTGCTGTAGTGTAGTGGAGTGTATAGTGTAGTGTAGTGACCCGAAGCGAAGCGAAGCGACATCTGAACCTTGAAAAGTGGTCCGAACCCCTAGTGTTTTGTACATTTTGACTTCGAAATGTGCTTCGCGCCACAACGGCGTGCACTTTTTCCACATCTGAACTTCCAAAAGTGGTCCGAACCCCTAGTGTTTTGTACATTTTGACTTCGAAATGTGCTTCGCGCCACAACGGCGTGCACTTTTTCCACATCTCAACTTCCAAAAGTGGCGCGAGCATGTGGTGCTTTGTACATTTTGACTTCGAAATGTGCTTCGCGCCACAACGGCGTGCACTTTTTCGACATCTCAACTGCCAAAAGTGGTCCGAACCCCTAGTGCTTTGTACATTTTGACTTCAAAATGTGCTTCGCGCCACAACGGCGTGCACTTTTTCGACATCTCAACTTCCAAAAGTGGTCCGACAATGGTGTGTTTTGTGCATTTTGACTTGGAAATGTGCTTCGTGCCACAACGGCGTGCAATTTTTCATCTCTCATCTGGCCAGCTGGCTCCGCACCCGCCGCTTTAGCGAGCCTACTTTTCGACCCTCCGGAGCCCCAAATCATTGGAAAAACACACTGTTTCGCGACTTTCCTACCCTTTCGCGCATCTGCATCTTCTTTCTTCTTACTCTTTCTCTTCTACTCTTCTTTCTTCTAATCTTTCTCTTCTCTCTGCCTCTTCCCTGCTCTGCTTTTCATCTGTCCATATTGTCGGAAGTTTGACTTCTAAACTTCCTTCGATAATACCAATTTACTCCCTTGTGGCTATCATGTACCCATAATGACTTCGAGCAACCCTGATGTTCGGGCATTTCGCCCCAGGACCAGTTCCCCATTGGGTGGCGCATCAAGACTGGTGAGTGGTTTCAACCCTGGTGAAATATGGAGGTTTCCTAAGTCATGGGGGTACCCTCTGGTAATTTAGCAGTTCGCTATTGAAAATGGCCCAGTCGAAGTAGTTGATGTTCCCATTAAAAATGGTGGATTTTTCCATAGTTTTTTGTATGTTTGCCAAAGGGTACCCCAAAATCATCCATTTGAGTGGGATTTTTCATCATAAAGCATTTAGAGGTACCACCATTTATGAAAACCCCCATATGAACATCCGGAGCCGGTAAAGATCTACACACTTCGGTCTGGAACATCCACCACACATATCATGTCCCTGTGAAATCATAGCTGCTTTGCATATACATCCATGAAACGCAGGGTGCGCCGTTTCGATCATTATCCAATGTGTTAAAGTTTTTTGAGTTGGATGAAAATAAAACAAACTAGTACAAATCTGGTTTTATGACTGGGTTCTCCTGCAATGTTTTGCACACGTCTGAGAATGTTGTCGTGAAGTTGGGCCTTGCTGGAGCACTCACAGCGAGCAAGTGCGGTAAGGTTGCCAAGCAGTCGACGGCCAATATATGGAATGTTTTTTTCTGGCTGGTCTTATGATAACCCTTGAAATTCCCAAGTAACAGTTTTTGTCGTACTGCGAAATCATGTATGCAATTCTAATTTCAAACCAGCCAGCAACCATCGAGAACATAAAATCATGGGACGTTTGGGGCTCACAGCCCCCTAGATCCGTGAAGTACCCCACTTCTAGGGTTCTGCGTGACACAGGCCCAGCATTACAAGTGATTACCCCATAATTTCCTATATATATATATATACATATATATATATATATATATATATCGTTGATAATAATTTTTCCTTGGTAAAATAACCATGCTTTGGGGTCTCCGGCACTTAAAAGGACTCTCTGCTTCACTGCGGCTGGGTCAAAACTGCCATTGAAGAGGTGGGGAAAATGACGGAAAGGAACCATACTTGGATGTGCAACCCGTCTAAAATGGGAAGCCCTTGCAAAACGACCCAGTTGAATATAAAATATACTGGTCAAAACACAAATATACCCTCTTTGCACTGGGGATGAAGTCCAAGTGGGAAAAGTGTTTACAGTAGTCCCACTGCCAACTGGGCATATTTCACCAAGAAAAGGGCCATGATTGCCCTGTATTGTTTCGTGGTTCACATCAAATTTCAATTGGATTCTCACTAGTTAACCTCCATCAATACCTATTACAGTAGGTGCTTATGTAGTTCCGGGATGTTCCGGGTATGTCCATGATATTTTGGGTCGATGCCTGCAATGATTTCCCTAGCTTTTGAGCTGGTCATTGCCAATTTCATCCAATTTCCAACTGCAAGATCTCCTGAGCCACCAAACAAGAGAGGTGAATTGTGTGGAAGCAAAAGGTTGTATTCCTCGGCCATCGCATGGTTGGTGGTTTTAACCGTGTCCGAAACTACAAAAGCGAATGGTTCTAACATGGTACATTCGCGAAGAGAAAAGGAAAAAGAAAGCGATGATCAACCACAATCAACCATGGCATTTTCGGGCCCAATATCCAACCCATGGCAAACCCACATAAATCTGTGGTTGTTTGCAGGTCAATGTTCAGGGTTCATACCAATAGGGGCGGCATCCGGTGGAACTTCGACATGGTGAGTTCAGGCAAGTGAGGTGGTTTGGAAATGTGTTCCCCTCTTATCCTGGATTTGAATCACAGGATGTGGTTTGAGAGAAAATTGCCATCGAGAGTTTGTAGTACAGTTTTCCCTTGGAATCAACATCTTGCGGCCCGTGTTTTTTTTTCAAACGCGACTTGCAACGACAAACGACCTGATTAATGCTGCCGCTTGTCTTGGGGAATCAAGCACATAGCCATGAAAGGGGTTCTGGTTTTTAATTCATAACCAATATATAATTAGACGAATTGTACAGACCACATAGGCGTGGTTGTGTCAAAACCACCGCTACGTGCGGACTTGTGCATGTTTGGCTGGATGCGCACGGAAAACTTGTGTTTGAGGCTCACGTCAATGAGGCTCCGTGTGCACAGCGAAGTCATGCAACGCAACCAAGCTTGAAGGACTGAGCATCCCGCTTTTTAAAGATCTTTTTGGAAAAATGCTCGTACACCCGGATCGGTTTAGTGATTGATTAAGTTTATTTGCAATGTGCCGTTGCAAAACGTTCCTGCTTGAAAGGCGGGGAGAAGCTGATACTTTGTCTCAAGGGTCTTCGCTTGTCCACAATAGGCACATCAAGGCACACTGTTGCACTTGGCCATTCCAATCCAAAACGTATCTTGCCGCTCACCAAGGCTGGCGGGCCTTGACCCAAAGCCTTACGGGGAGTCAATTGACGTCTCTCTGCCAATAGATACACACACTCAATCACACACACATATTATATTTAAATATATCTGTCTATCTGTCTATCTATCTATCTATCTGTCTATTTATTTATCTATCTATCATCTGCTGTATCTATCTGTCTGTCTGTCTGTCTGTCTGTCTGTCTGTCTGTCTGTCTGTCTGTCAATCTATCTTTGCACCTCAAGGATCTCAAGGCACTAAATGTTCATGGCCTTGACTTTTCTGTCGTAGGTTTTGGAACGGCAGCCGTACAAAAATACATGGAAAAAATACATGTCAAGAAGTTGATGTCTCCTGTGCGGCATCAAAACAAGTTGCATTATTCGGTTCACGTCATTGTCCACTTGAGTCTTCTGAGTCCCTCAGATCCGTGTATGCTGAACCCCCTTGGCCAATGGGAGCATTTTAGTGGGATGAATGATCCACTTCAAATGAGCAGTGGTCAAAACCCGCAGTGTCATTGCATTTAGATCTGATTGGTTGAAAACGGGATTCGCAGTTCATGGGTTGTGATAATGCCTACTATAAAGAGGGTAGCAGGATGCCATGTGATCATCAACCAACAGGGGTTGAACACAGCCACTGGGTGACAGGCTTAGACCGAATCCGGATCAAGTTGGAAAGCAAAAACTATAGCTATGCAAAAATAAACACGGACTCCGATATGTTTTATTCTTCTGCGCATACAACTGTTTGACATCGCTTATTAGTTTCGATGGTGGCATGGCAATGTACTTAGATGGAACTGATCGACTCCCCGCTTCTTGCCGTTTTGGCCGGGGGGTTCTATACCTGAATTGGCAGGGGTTCCAGTCTATCATGGTGTGGGATTTCGCTGGGTGTTTCTGTGCAATCATTCCCTCCCTGGAGGATCATCCCGCTGGATGTAAATGGATTTTTTCGTGGTTGGTACCCGGCCTGGTAAACATACAAAAAGCATCAAAAAGCTATTGAAGCCATGGCCATTGAAAGTTCGTGGATTTTCCCATGAAAAATGGTGGATCTTTCCATGTTTTTTTGTATACGTTTACCAGAGGGTAAGTGGTTGGTAATTGGGGGATGATCCCAGTGCGGATTTCCATGACACACATGGATTGGACGTTTCTGTTGGGGGGGTTAAATCAATGCCTTCTGAGTGAGGGTGCTATCATTTGTCTGGGCAAATTGGCAAATCAATGGCAATTTTAAGCACCTAAATTGGAGGTACCTACCATATGTAAGGCCTATGTAAGGCCTATGTAAGGGGATATACCCACAACATATGGCCTTGTATGGTACAGTACCTCCATTTTATGATCCTGAAATTCCCATTGTGAATAGGCCGTAGACAAGTTTTGGGGTGGTTTCCCTCCAGCAAACTAAGATAGCCAAAATCCATGGGTTCCCTCGGACATGATCAAGATTCATGGTGGGTGTTCCACTGCTGTATTTTTACTGCTGCGAGGATCATGCCATTTAGTAACTGGTTGGTACCCTGGAGTTACAACCCAATTCTGTATGGGACAACCACGAAGTGGAATGATCCTCCAGTTGTGGGGCCCATCCGGGAGTAGAAATTGGTGCCCTTACCCGCTGGGTGCTCATGCCCATGCTACTTAATGGGTACATCTTGTGACAGATTAGATGATATTGATATATGATAATGTGATATACTATGAACATGAAAGTTAATGGGTATATGATTTTACCATCTGATGGTCAAACTTGGCTAAGCTAGCTAGGAAATACCCTATAGCTGGATGATTTAATGGGAACATCATTCATGGAAATAAACGGGGAATTTTCCCAAGACTATCTTTGATGACACCAGAGGGTACATGAACTCCAGGACCCCGGCTGAGATGTGATGTGTTTTGGCTCAGAAAACGTATTGTACACATTGTTAAAAAAACTGCCTTTTCTCCAAGATGTTATTTTTCTTCAGAGTACAGCATACCCACAGTCCCACAGGTATGAACATGTGTAAGTAGAATTGAAATACTGTATTCTGCAATCGTGGAACAGCCACTAAACCGGGGGCACATAAATGCCATGCACACTTGCTAGGGTGGAAACCAATCAACCAACTATCTTCATAGGTTGTGACCCTTAAAGCCACCCATGTTTGACAGCTTTGGGTAGTAAACCATGCCATTTAACTGGGTACAGCATCTGTCATGACCGATATTCGAATAGACGTGCGTTTCACATTCACCTTTTTAGACAGCGAAGACCACATGATATGTTTCGTAGAGGGTCATAACTCACCTCTGAGCAATTGTCCCTTCAGCTTGTGGCTATCATTTACTTAAGGATACTAATATGACAGCCATAGCTATACTATCATGATTGATAGCAATGAGTATCCAATCCTGATATGATAGCGAAACAATATAAGTATATGTTCCCTCAAGTTGTGGTTGTGCTATGTTATGATATATCATATCTCATGAGTCTCATCCCTTTTCTGGATACCCAGCGACTTGATCCAAACCTACTTAGCTCGGTTCCATCTAGTGGTTTCAGTAACTGAACAATACTTGGAGGATCATGACACGTCTTGTAACTGGTTACTGCGGTTACAGCCCAGCTATTATATATATATGTAGATATTTATATGTCTATGTATGTATATTATGCATAAGTATGTGTATATATATATATATATTATGTATACATGATGTAAAAAAAATATCTTTTATATTCTTTTATTATTTCGCCCCAGAAAAAAGTCGGTAAATGCTTCAGGTATATGGGATAACCAAACCTTATGTTCACCAAGCATCTAAGTTCTCCCTGTTGGTGATGGCAGTGCGATCATTCAGATACCTCGATGCGCGAAGCGGTCGGCTTGAAAATTCACCCAGATTTCTGGGTGAATGGCTGGAAGAAGCATTGTTTTCCTGGGGATGGTATGATGGTAGACTATGGTAGACTGCCAATATATCATTTATATATGCATATACAATGATATGGATAATACATATATATATATATAAATATGGTCCCGTCCTCCGTCTCTCCACCCCCCCCAATGGGTTGGGTCCCAGGTAGCACCCCCCCTTCCCTTCTATTTGCAAGCTATTGGCAGCATTTCTGAGGTCCAGCTTCGTATTTGCTAGGTCTTTGCAGCATTTCTGACTACCAGCCTCGCATTTATTAGGTACATTCTACCTTTTAGGCGACCTACGTAGCACACATACTCCCTCAAAGTACCTACGTGCAACCTATAGACATATATATATATATATATATACATACATGTGCTATGTATCTACTTCCTATTTACTACCTGTGTACTCTGACAACACTACATGTGTTTAACATATACAGTACAGTACCTACCATACATTCCAATGATGCCATGCATACCATACCTATCATACATACCACACATACTATACATATGAAACATAATTACCACGCCTAGCATACATACGATACCAAACATACATGCCATACATACCATACCTACCTTACATAGGAAACATTCCCTACCCATCATAGCAACCATAGCAACCATAGCAACCATACAGACTATACATACTGTCATATCAAACATACCATGCCCAACATACTTACATACCATACCTACCATCCATACAATACCAACCAATCATGCCATACATACCATGCCTACCATACATACCAAACATACCATACTTTCATTCATACTCAACATACCATACCACACCCCCACCACACCACAGGGGGGGAGGGGGGGGGTGGCAGGGCCTGGTGCACATATATATATATATGGTATATAAGGACCAGCTCTTGGGACCGCTTGCCTACTTTTCCAAAAGGCATGGATAGGTCAAGACGGCTCACAACTTCATTAAACTGCATTTGAAACGGACAAGTTGTTCTTTCCCCTTTGGGGGTGGGTGTCGGTGGGCTGCTTTTGAGCCAGCAACAACACCACAAAACACAAAAAGTGGCTTCATCCTAACTGTCGAGGCGACTATTAATGTAACAATATGTGTAAATGGTACAATCACAAGAACTCACCGACCTGAAAGCTTCGGTCAATTGAGGATGATCCCCGTTTTTTTTCACCATCACATCCTGACGGCGCAGGGTTCCGCAACATCATTGATCCAGATCTCTCAGTATGTACATGTACATTGACGTATGTGTGTATGCATGCATGCATTCATGATGGTTGTATACAGGTAAACGACAAAGTCACGCCTAAGTCATGCCTAGCTCTGATCGGAGCCCTTCGGCCCATCTAAACGCCGTTTCCAAGAAGTCATGCCTAAGTCATTCCTTTTGCATATTTCCCAATGGAACGCTAGCTCGAAAGTCGTGTCTGCTTTACACTTTAAACCGCAAAAATCATCAAAATACCAATGGAACGCTAGTGATGAAGAAGCTGGTTTCTTTGATGGTTTTTGCTTTCTAACTGTATGACAGAACAGCATGGAACGCCCTGGATCTGAACCATTCAGTCTTGCCCAACCACAAAAGCACGCCCAAACTTGTTTTCTACGCCTTTGGCGGTTTTGCGTAACGTTTGGACCTGTTGGCGCTCCATGCTTGGAGCCAAGTCTTTCTGCCACTTTTGCTGGTCAAAATTTTTGGCCCGATGACAGCTGAGTGGAAAACTTGCCACAACGGTTTTGTTTTGGACGTCTGCTTTCTCAACTCGCTGAAAACGTAGAATTCGCTTGCGTTTTAGGGTCGAGGCACAACTTTTACGTTAACCGTTTCCCAAGCTAATTCTGGTGATTCCCAAAAATGAGGCACGACTTTATCAGTTGTCTGTACCAGTCCTCAGTGGTACACAACCCTAGGAAAACGATGGTGGTTATGTAAATATGATCCCGTGTCTCGTGTTCACGGACCCCCCACTCCCTGCCCCCATCCCCCCCACATCCACAGGAGGGGATACATAGACATACATATACAGATACATTTACATACTGTATTTGCACATGCACATACTGCATACGCATATACACACCCATGATCACCCATGTATACATATATATATATTACAAATTACATAAACATATATTTACATAAATTAAACATATAGATACACAAATACTTGTATAATCTTGTATATATGCATATACATATAGGGACTATCACCATCTCGGGTGGGGGAGGGGGAACCACCAGACGCTGGGCCAGATAGATAGATAGATAGATAGAAAGATAGATAGATAGATTAGATTAGATTAGACTAGATTAGATTAGATTAGATTAGATTTAGATTAGATTAGATTAGATTAAATAACATAGATAAGATAGGATAAGATTAGATTGGAAAAGATTGGATTAGAAAAGATTAGATAAGATTAGATTAGAATAGATTCGATTTAGATTTAGATTAGATTAGATAAGATAAGATAAGATAAAAAAAATAGATAGATAGATAGATAGACAGACAGACAAATAGATAGATAGATAGATAGATTAATTAGATAGATAGATAGATAGATAGACAGATAGACAGATAGACAGATAGACAGATAGACAGATAGACGGATAGACAGATAGACAGATAGACAGATAGACAAATATACAGATAGACAGATAGACAGATAGACAGATAGACAGATAGACAGATAGACAGATAGACAGATAGTCAGATAGACAGATAGACAGATAGACAGATAGACAGATAGACAGATAGACAGATAGACAGATAGACAGATAGACAGATAGACAGATAGACAGATAGACAGATAGATAGATAGTGTCAGAGTATTTATAGCACAAGCACCAAGGCCCCAACCCTTTGTACGTCTCCTTCGGAATCTCTGTGACTTCCTGTCAGATGAAATGCTGAGTTCAGGTGCCTTTTTGGACCAGAAATTGGTGACCAGAAGTGGTTGAAGGAAAACTTTCAGATACCAATTCTGGTATAGTTTAAATCAATTCTGATTGATGTCAAACCACTTCGGGTAGATGTGAAACCCAATTCTGGTAGATTGTGGGGAGTTCACTGATTTAGTTTTGGTTTGAAACACGCAATTTTGGTAGGAAAACCAACAAGTTTCCGTTTTTTTCGTAAGCAACCAACAGTTCAAGTTGAGATGATATGGGATGATGCTTTTCTTGCTGTCAGGAGTGACTTATAATCTGGTTGGTGGTCTTTTGCCATCTCTCTGCAAAATGATGGAGTTCGTCAGTTGGGATGATGACATTCCCAACATATGGAAAGTCATACAATTCATGTTCCAAACCACCAAGCAGTTATGATAGTTTCCATAGAAATAGATGGTTTACCTATTAAACATGGTGATTTTCTATAGCTATGTTTCTTAAATAGGTTTACTATTAAACATGGTGATTTTCCATTTATAGATGGTTTACCTATTAAACATTTACTATTAAACCAGTTTCTTAAATGATCAGTGCAATGTATGTTTTTGGGTCTCAGTGAACTCCACGAACTGGTCAAGCCCTTACCAAACCTTCACGACAGCTGGGTGAGTTCAAAATCACCGGACCCGTGATAGCACAACCGTGTTTGACACAGAAAGGGATGTTTGACACAAGAAAAATGGAAAGATCCACCATGCTATTAATGGGAAAATCCACTATTTCTATGGCCATTTTCCATTGCTATGTTAGTTCACCAGAGGGTAGCGCAATCTTGGTCAGTTTCCCATCCACCTCAAAACATTTCAAAACTGTGTCCTTTGTTGAAGGGCCCATATTCCATACCAGGCAATGCATGTTTACATATGGTAAACTTAACCCTCAAAAAATATATGTTTGTATGTTTCGGCTAAACCATACAAGTTGGTAGTTCGGGGTACCAGCATGGACACCCATGATATTGATCAATTATATATATATACTATATCAGATTCTATTGCCATGAGGCTTTTATTACCCATCTCTTCTTGGCCAAATGACCTATCTTTGAGACACTCCTCTGGTGAGTTGACAATTTGCGATGGGACATCAGCACTGAAACCCATCCGCATTTTTGGCCGCCGGACATCGGCTAGGAAGTACGTCCGTCTTTTCTTTCGGGCCTGGAGAAACACGGCCATGTGGCTCAAGTTCCATGAAAAAACAACAACTTATATTTGGTGGCAAAATATCCGACCGTTCTCAGTGATTTATCACCACTTATCAATTAGAAATCAACCAACCTGACGTTACATATTTTGAAGATAATATTGTTACATGAAATCATCTATATATATATATACATGGTAGAATTTCCAGCCCTCGCCGCTAGGTTTTCGCTCAGGTTATCCCTAAATTAGAACAGCTTGATGATCAAGAAAGAAAAGAAAAAGGAACGCTGAACAAAAAGGACAATTGAAAAAATATTCCAGGAAAAAAAAAGGAAAGAACGAGAAAAGGAAACGAAGGAAGAAGAAAGGACAAATCAAACAAAAGAAAAATAAAATAAATGAAATGCAGGATGTGTGGATTCCAAGTCAATTTTGATTTACTTCAGAATTCAAAAGGAAAATAACAGGAAAAAGGAAGGAAAGGCAAAGACAAGGAAACACAGGAATACGAAATTCGAATTAAAGTAAAACACATAAACGGAATTCAGAATTAGATTTAACATGTTAAAATTAAAACTATGTTTTAGTTTAATTCAGAATTCGGTTGCGTTTATATAGTTGAGGTTTTAGTTCTACTGCTTTGGGACCTGGGAGAAAAAACAGCTGCCTGCAGCAAGCAACGGTTCAATCACCTTGGACAACAAGTGGTATGGCAACTGCAAGAAACGTGGGCACTGCAGGTTGAATTTTCTTCATCAATTTTGCCCATCGCGTGAAGGCACACAACAATATTTGCTTGGTTTACACCAAGTTTAATGCACTCTCATATGGTTGCAAGTTATTGTTTTTTTTGGGGGTGCCCTATCGCTTTACATGGTTTGATGCACTTTCTCAACACAACTGGACCCTCCCGTACTCAAGTAGTCTACGCTTATTTTGACCACATCTCATATGAGAAAATGAAACACCACTACAATAACCATAACTTCAGCTAGTGACCTAGTGTCCATCATTGTCCATCCTTGTGAAATTTTGGGGTTGCTTTCATTGGTTCCATTGCGCCCAAGTCAACCCGTTCATTTGGAGCTGGTTCAGTTGGAGCTCCACATCTACCGTAGCAAGGTACAACTTCTTGTTGCAGTGAAGATGTCATGCAAAAACTCCCAATATTTTTTGTTTTATTGTATGCAAATCATCATAAACGATAACACAGCCATGCACCAGTTGGATAGCCAGTATGGAGATGCATTGGTATTTACCCTCTGGTAATGAAACATGGCAATCGAAATTGAAATATATAAGAAATCCTCCGTTAATATCGATGATGTTCCCATTAAAAATTAGCTCATTTATAGTGGATTTCCCTTCCTGGCATGGTGCTGCATGGTGTTTTAACTTAGAGTTTTTTGCAACATGATTTCAAAAATCATGCTGAACTGGGCGGATAGAAATCAACCACTGGGTTTGAACATGGCACTTGCTCGTTATTCCCATGAAAAAACACATGATATTACTATCAAATTGAAGATCAGTCCCTCATGTTCAAACAAACTCACCTGGTTTGCTGTTTCCGCATGTTCGTTGCTAAATCCATTGTTTGGTTGGTTAGAAGTCCACCACGTTGAGACACAGCTTAAATATCATATGTATATATATATAGCTTTATGTCACATCAAGTTGATTGTCTTATAACACCCTGTTGTTGCGGGATAAATATCTGATTTACTGTAGCCATTCATAGGCAATATAAGACTTTTAAGACACCGTATCCACTGTGGGTTTCTATTTCCATTTATTCCACGTATATTGGTACAATGTCAGGGTCCCTAGATAGGTAACTTCGTATATAATTGTCCATCTGGCTTTGGATATATTTAGATACATGCACACTAATATCTCATTCTGTATATATCATAATATATAATTATATATATATATGCTTCTGTTTACATTTAATAAATATGCCTAATTACATATATTTACACCTATATTTAAATATGTATGTATATAACTATATATATATATAGATATTCACCCACAAACCACAGATTTTCCCACAGAAACCGAACGCATTTCCACCACCAATCCGTGCCAGGGTTGCACCGCCGTCACTCATCACCTGGGGCGTGGTGGGACTTGTACTAGCTAGGTTGATGAAAATGAAAAGGTGAGTTCTATGTTCATTGGATTGGTTTAAGGGAAAATCTACAGGAAAGCCCCATATTTAATGGGAAAATCTATGGTTTCCTGTAAATTTTCCCTTAAACCAATCCAATCATATGTGTTGTTTTTACGAATAGAAAGGGTTGATTGCACCTACCAGTGAATTTAGTAAAGTTGACATAACTTGGTTAACTGTTGGTGATTAAGGGGATATATTTATATATAGTATTCATCGGGTGTTTATAAACCAACAAAAATCACTGGGGTCTCACCTTGTAGAGGTTGACAGAAACAATTTGCCGGGTATAAATCAAATATATACATGTACATGGTCATCCTGGAGTAGATAGAATATGGATGAATATGGATGTTTCAAATAATATAGCAACAGAAATAAGACTATTGTTGAGAATGGTCATATTATTCGGGAGCTTCCCAAAAAGACACAGACAAACAGTAAAATCCTTCTCAAACACAGTTTTACCCCCTGGCAATTTAAGGTAGCTAGGAAAAAAGGTTCATTAAACTATAGATGATTTATCCATAAAAAATGTATAACTGGTTGGTGGTTTCAACCCCTCCGAAAAATATGCTCGTCAGTTGGGATGATGACGTTCCCAATAATATGATGGGAAAGTCATAATCCAGACATGTTCCAGTCACGACCAACCAGCCAATAGTTTTCTACATGTTCAACCAGAGTTTCTTGGTGATAGATCCATACTGTTCCTTCTGGGTGCACAAAACTTGGATGACTGGATGACCCAAATCAATGGGATTATCATCACTTTCCCTTCTGAAAAAATATGGTCAATCCTGTAGGTATCTCCTTTTTCCATTAAAACGGTTCTAAAAGTTATTTCCACTTCTGATTTCAGCGAGTTTCTTCTCTAATTGTGCATGAAGTCGTTTCTACAAGTTACTTCCTCCTCTTCTACTCGAATAAGTCTAAGTTTTTCCGTTTCTAGTTTCCAAAAGTTATTTCTCCCCGTCGTAGTGTTTCACTTAGGTGTTTTTTTTGGCCGCACAAAGAGCATCCGCACCAGGGTGCCAAAGTTCGCTGGCCTCTTTGTTCAGAGTTGGTGACATTGGTGGAACAGTGCAGCTAAAATTGTCTGAACACGTTGGGGTTTCATCATCAAAAATGGCAAAAATTATTGCTGGTTGGTGGTATTATAGCCTACCCCTCTGAAAAATATGAGTTCGTCAGTAGGCATGATTATGCCCGATATATGGAAAAAATGTTCCAAACCACCGACCAGATTGGGATTAATTCATCCACCAAATCTGTGCATAGTTCATGCAATATATAACCAATATTATGGGTTTTCTGAAAACAGGGAGATACCACCCAAAGAGCCGTTGTAATCAGAAAAATGATGAACATGATTATCATCCATTGGAATATGGGGTCCCCAATTTTGAGAAAAAAACATCTATAAGATGGGAGGTCAATCACTTATATAACATCTTTTGTAATTTGCGTATGTTATCACTAAGAGGGTAGGGTTATGGGCTGGTTATAACTCATTATCACAAACTGTTAGTCTATAATACATAGTATCTTAAGTTGTCTGGTTGGTGTTTTTGTCAACACCCACAAAACATGTTAGTCCGATTTGAAATCACCTACCAGCTATGTATCTTGCGGTGCAAGTTTATTGGGAGTTATGTAAACAATGAGGGTATACAATATGAGTTGAATACTTCAACATGGGCATCATACTTCCAATCGATTCCGACCCATCCTTGAACCGGAGGTTCCTATAACAGTAGCAGTGGAGGTACATCTACCAGTAACAAAACAAGAGGATAAGCACAGCAAGGGGATATGACTAACACCAATGAGGGATTCAACAGACATCCGGATGGATAAGAAACCTACGGCTGATACCAGGGTAACCCATGGTGAATTTCTGTGTTCAGTACAGTATGGAACCCCCAATGAGACTCCAATGGGATAGTGCATGCAATGTCGCCATGAAAAGGTGTAAGAACATCACAAAGTAAAACCGTTGTACAGGTGCAAATGATATCGAACTATACTGTTATCATATGTCTATTATACATATAATCATACATAATACGTATATATATATATATATACATACATATATGATATATATATATATACATACATATATACAATACATATATGTATACCGTATACCCTGACTGTATGCAAATGACCATGGCGCCACAAACATTCATGCATCGACCAACCAACGTTACAACCGCCCAACATCGACCAGGCCATGGGGGTTCTTTGAACATTTCTTGCTATTGATATGACCACTTAAATATTTATGATTGGTCATATCAATAGCAAAAAAAATGGTTGGGAACCCATTAAACCACCATTAAATCCCATTAAACCACCATTTTGCTATTTAAATATTTATGATGTCATTATTAAATGGTGGTTTAATGGTGGTTTAATGGGATTTAATGGTGGTTTAATGGGAATATACCCGGCCTGGTAAACGTTAACAAAAAGCGAACTGGAAAGATCCACCATGATTAATATGGGAAAATCCACTATTTCTATGGTCATTTTCAATAGCTATTTTGACATAACCAGAGGGTACTATTAAATACATAAACCCCCCATGGATTTATATGGATTTCATCCAATCAAATATGTAAATATCTATGGTTATTGTAATACAGGTTTCATCAAATCAAATACTGGTTGGTGGTTGGTAGTATACCTCTGAAAAATCATGGAGTTCGTCAGTTGGGATTACTATTCACTATTCCCAGTATATGGACAAAAAGAAAATGTTCCAAACCACCAACCATAATATTTATGTATCTTATTGACCGCCCATCTTTTAAAATTTGGTCATGCTTGGCTTTAATCATCCCATACCGTATCTCGTATGAGCAAATCCCCATCGTGTGATGAAAAATCCAGGTGTGTTCTTGTTAACCCTGCTAGATTGTCTGATTCCCCAGTAATGATTCACTGATGGATGATGCTCACATAAGATTCTCTGGCTGAATTAGCTGAATTGTAATAATTAACTAGCCTGAAAAAGTTTGAAAATTATTAAGGCTATTTGGGGATGATTCCCCGAATCCGTTCACCATCATTCCAGTCAAGTCACGACGTGGAGTCATAATCAAATTCATCCAGATATAAAAATATTACTTTAAATACTTTAAATCACTATGAATCAGTATTGATCCCTATTAATCCCACCACAGCTTCGCCTCACAAAGGGTGCGGCCACCACAGCTGCTGCATCATAGGACAAAGGTACCTGGCAGGTTGCGAGTTGGACATCTATAGGCATTGGCAGTGGGGACTTATATTCTTAGATCTGCTTCAAGCGAACAACCAAAAATATAATTAAAATTACTTTAATAATTACTTTAAGTATGGAAATGCCTGATTGAGGTTAATTAAGTCTAGTCTGGAAATGACTCGGTTCCAAAGCCCAATCATCATGGAACGTTCAAATACTTGGAGACACTGATACAATCTGGGCCGTCTCATCGGCTGACTTGGCTGCCTGGCATTGGCACGGTCCGTACGGGCTTCACATGGCTTCACCACCTTCAGCTGCCGGAAGTATGCCCTTGTTTTGGTCAAGTCTGTCCTAAATCTTTGGGACGGTAGGTAGGGGCCGATCTCTTTCACCATAAAAGCGGCCGAAAACGGATCCTTTTCGGCTTCCCAAACCGACATGTCTCCATGTCGTCCGCATCCGAGCCGAAGGTGAAGGTAAAGGTCGACGAGGATGAGGACGAAGAAAACACCAAAAAGTCAGAAACTTAAGCCTAGTTTGTTCGAAAAACTTAAGGACATTTATGGAATTTTATGGACATTTTAGATTCAATTTGCAGTATTGCATTGGATTCCTGAAATGGGAGGGGTTTTTCTGTGGATATTTTCTTGTGGGACGACCAAAGATACGGCGAGATGATGGGACCTTTCACCAGCACCTGAATCAGATCCAGGACACACATGTGACCAACAGTTATATGACACGGCTGTTTAAAGGGCCAAACAAAACACCATTTCATGGTAGTCAAAGGGACCAAGAAAAAAAAACAACTAAGTTCGATCGTGCAGATGGTTGGTTATCCAACACTTTAGCAGTTGGTTTACCCACATGCGCGTGGATATGTTTATCTTTTTAAAAGCTAAAATATAAATAAAGATCATCAAAAACACTATTATATAGTTCAATAATGCAACTACGTAAATCAAAAAACATATGTTTTCACTGATTGTTGTATAATTTTATATCCATATTTGAACTGTTAAAGTAACATATCCTATTTTTGCAGCTTCAAACACAAGCGGCATCATGTCTTCACGGCTCGCCTGTGCACCGCCCCTGCCACCAACACCACCGCCACCGCCACGGCGAGTACTCAAAGGGTCGGGGGCCTCACGCTGATTTCGGTGGGAGAACCATGTACATTCAAGAGTATACTTTATTATATATACCCCATAGGATCCATGTATGGTATATATGGTAACATTTACCATCAATATACCCCCAATGTTAGCATATATACCATACATGGATCCTATGGGTTATATATACTGGTTGGTGGTTTCAACCGTCTTGAACAATATGAGTCAATGGGAAGGATTATCCCATATATTATGGAAAAAAATGTTCCAAACCACCAACCAGTACATCATGATCAGAGGTAAACTTCAATGTACTTCAATGTACTTCAATATACTTCAATGATAGATGTAGATCCTTTTCACAGGCATACTTCATTGCACTTCTACATATATACATATGCATACGCATATACAGTATACATATGTCTGGATAAAGTACAGAACTAAGGCCATTTTAAGCTATTTACCCCTATTAACTATCATTCAGGTGATTTCACAGTAAGGTCGTTATCACTTACCCACATATCTTTAGTTGGGGGGAACCATTTAAGCAGATTTAAGTAGTAATTTATATGGTGGCAACCACGACAATTGATCAGGCTTCATTAATCCCAGGTGGACATGAAATCATTGGGGAGCCCCCGTGTATAGCAACAAAAGCGGTCCACAAATAGGTAGATGGCGCTTTCTCCGTATGCTCTTTTGATGGCGATTTGAGGATATTTATCTAGCTACATTGACATCTTTGACTTTCTAAGTTCATAGGAAAAAAATATGGACCCCGTCTGCACGTTGCCTTTGTTGAAGCTGCTTAGAAAATAAAATAGGTTGTTTCCTAACGACCCCGGCAAGATCTTCCATAAGCCTTGCCTGATCAATCAACATCTGGACCTCCTCTCTCCTGCAAAACTCCACGCGATGCGTGGACCCGCTCGTCCCTAGAACTGGTTGATTAATAGGTATCCAAATACTGGACCATCAACATCTCCAATAAAACCAGTATTTGGATAATAAGATGTTCTTAGTCCAATATTTGGATACCAAGCCAAGATGTTAATATGAATAGGATACCAACCTGGTTTATTAGATTTTATTAGTAGGTAGTTTCTGAACCCCTCCTTAAAAAAAAACAATCAACAGCGATAATTCTTAGTGTCTCAGTTGCTCAGTTGCCGTGGGCTCTGGGTTGGTGCTTCGGAATTTGAGGGGATGATCATATCACCATCCGACACCAGTGGCCAGAGAAAATGACGTGACTGACCATGACTGCTTTTGAGCATCCAAAAAGGCAACAAACCAGGTAACTAGGATGGGAAAAAACACAAGAACAAGATATGTCATCCAAATCATCTATGTTCCGTATGTTTGCTCATATTCACCCTTCAATTTTCATAGCCCTGCGGATGGTAGGGGTAATGTATGGTAATGTATTATACAATAGGTATCAATAGGTATCAATAATGGTCCCAGCACCCAGCAGGATATCCATTCACAAGCGGTGCCTACACAGTGCAAGGCCCGAGATATACCCAGATGCCATCCATGCAAATCCGTTTTTTTAATCAAAGAAATCCGTGTGGAATCGATTGAGGGTACCCTCTGGTAATTTAACATAGTATGGAAAATCACCATTCTTAATGGGAAAACTCACTATAAATGGCCATTTTCAATAGCTTTTTGTATGTTTACCAGAGGGTAATGACACCGAAAACAACACCGTGAACCACTGAAGCCAAGACCTGCCGAGAAAAGTTTTTCACCTCGACAGCCTCGACAGGTCACGTCATGCCATGTTTTTCCACTGGTTGAGAGTTGGATTCCGAGTTGGGTCGAGTCACAATCCCCAACGGTTGGCGAGCCGTTTTTTTCTCACTCAACCAACGTTCGTGGTTTCTGCAGTCGGATTGGTTCATGGCTAGATTCCAATTTCTTTTGGTGAAATCCAATTCCAAGTGGTTTACCCAAGTTTTGGGTGGTTAAAAAAAAAAATCCATGGCCAACACCCCATGAAAAATAACACATCAACCAACCCGTGGAGTGTCACCGCAATTCGTGGACCCCATTGCCACTCTCCTCACAGTAGGAAAGAAGTTCAGCACCGCCTGTCGTTCCTTCGGGCAGCCCACCATGTCAATAGGATTCAATAGGCGTTTCTTGGCCCAAATCAGGTTGGAGGGTTTTCCTGATGATAGCCATGCCTCGGAGATTCATTTTTTGTGTTATATTATATACCCTCTGGTAAACTAACATAGCTACTGAAAATGGCCATTTATAGTGAGTTTTCCCATCAAAAATGGTGATTTTCCATAGCTACGTTAAATTACCAGAGGGTAATATGATGTTTTATTATGTTATCTTGGTGGTGTCACGTTGAACCAAGAACATGCTGCAGCAGTCGAGAAGAACAGTCATCCTGAAAAGAAATGGAGTAGAAAACCCTATGGAAACAAACGCCGAGGGCGTAAGGCGACCGAGGCGTTCCCCCATGTTGACCAGTTACGTCCAACCTATTGATCCATTTTGGTCTCATGTAGTTTTCTATGAGTTCGATAGGGTGCAACTTGTTTAATGCCATCGCTGGATTCATAGACCCCTAGGCTGTTTCATTCGGGGAGTGCCAATTATATATGTAATTATCGAAGTATCACTATTAGTAGGGTACCCTCATGATTGATAAACCATACCCAAATGCTCCATGGTGCTGGAATATGCACACCAACATTTACCCGAACAAATTATCCCCTACTATGTAGGTTTGCATATTCCAGCACCATGGTTCGCATATGGGATATGGTGTATTAATCCGGGGTTGATACCACACTGACCCTCAGTCACGGTTGGTTTAGGGGATGGTGACCATAGCTGAGTTTTACCACATTCCTGATTATGACCAGTTCATAGGGATCGTGACCATCTCTAGCTCATAATGAGATATAATTCATATAACAACCTCATTATGATCATGTATGTGTCACAATCCCAAGGATATATATATAATATCATACAATTTCAAAAATCAACCATGATCAAGCTAATTTTAGCATATCTTAGCAAGTTATACATCACTATAAACGTTGTTGTTCCACAGGCTTTTTCCCTGCCCACCAGCCCACCATCCATCAGTCCTCCTCGCCCAAAGTCAACAACTGCCGGGCCTAAGGATGGTGGGATTCCTGGACATCCAGAAATGGCAGGTTTTCCATATCGATAATCTGGATATAATAATTATCTATATGCAATTGTATATATATATATATATGATATAGTTTAATACTGGGTTGTACCAAATGCCCGCGGGCCTTACCTTAATCCGTAATCCCGGAATCCGTATCAGAAGCCCTAAAGAATCGAATCCGTAATCCGAGATGTAATCCGTAATCCGGTTCAAAGCATATATAGGACGGAGATGTTTCCAATCTGGGAAGGTAGGGAGCTATTTCAAGAAATCAGGCTGAAAGTGCTTCGTCGGGGTTTGGAGGTGGACATGCCAGAGCAAACCCCTGGGAAGAAGAAATCAGGCTGAAAGTGCTTCATTTGTCGAAATCACCATACACACATCCAACATCATGTGCCGCTATATGCAACTAAATAAAAAAACCGTCCGAAGCATCGCGCATTAAGCGGCTCAAAACCTCAGGAAAAAAAACAAAAAACATTCCCACCAAACGCGTATCATTGCCCAAAGCAGTCTGATCATATCTGATCATAATGATGGTCGCTGGGTCCCTTGCCACCACAGGATTTGGGAAGGGCACCAACTGCATGGCTGCCTGACAAGATGCAACAGACCGCTGGAGCATACCCCATGCCGGTTGAAGAGGCTTGTGAAAGGATTTCATGTTCCATCCCTAATCCAGTGACCAACTGCTTGCAAAACAGGACCTAGGGACTTTCTTGCAAAACCTACCCATATGTGCACAAGGAATTCTCCCATGTGGCAATGGAAGATCCACTATATGTAATTTGCAGATGGTTTTTTTCTGAAATTGAGGATTTCTGGTTGACTCACCATTAAATCATCACTAAATCATCCTAAAATCAAAAAAAATACCAAAGTCTTAAGCATACATCACCATCAACACACCATTACCCATATGCTCCATGTATGGTATATTTACTTTCATTTGGGTGATTTTGTTCGGGTAAATGTTGATAAATATTCCATACCTGGAGCATTTGGGTTAAACCACCATAAAGTCATCACTGAATCATCATAAAATCGAAAAAATACCATAGTCTTAACCATTAAAACAGTTTCAAACCACCATTACCCTCTGGTAATTTAACATAGCTATGGAAAATCACCATGATTAATGGGAAAATCCACTATAAATGGTCATTTTCAATAGCTATTTTGACATAACCAGAGGGTAAACCACCATAAAATCCACCATAAAATCACCCAAACACCAGGTGTTTTTGGCATTTCGTCATCGCCTGCCCAGCCACATGGTTCAAATCATCGGGGTCGACGTCCTGGAGAGTTTTTTCGCCGTGGCAATGATGGTGATTTATAGTGATTTATAATGATTTGTGGTGAAGAAAAATATAATGGTGAATTATTGTGATGAATTATGATTTGTGCTTTACCACTAACTTCTTATGGTGAAGTTATAGTGGTTAATGGCAAAAATAACATAGAATCTTAGTGGTTATCTTCAGTTACTGATGAATGATTTATGGTGATTAAATCAAAAATCATGGTGAATTATGATGGTGATTTCTATATATTTATTATGATGGTGATTTATATATGATGGTGATTTATGATGAATATATATATCCATGAAATCTGGGTAAATTATAGTGGTTATGATTATGAAGATATAATTCCCATATTATCCATAATATTACCCATATCCATAATATATGATGAATCTTATGGTGAAGTTATACTGATTTTAGTAGTGGTTAATGGCAAATGATGGTTTGTAATTAGTGGTAAATTATTTGATTTATAATGGGACTATGATATAGCTATAACTGGTTGGTGCTTTTAACCATCTTGAAAAATATGAGTTCGTCAATGGGAAAGATGACACCCCATATATGAAATGGTAAAGAATCCAAATGTTTGAAACTACCAACCACTTATGGTGAAGTTACAGTGATTTTATGGTGATTTCTATGTTTTCTGGTGTTTTTGTCGTAATTTATGATGATTTATTGTGATTTAATGTTGATTTTTATGCCGATTGAGTGGGATTCACCAGGGGAAATGACGATTTCGGCCGGTGTGTTTATGATGTTTTTTATGCTGATTGAATGGAGATTGAACGGTGATTGAATGGTGATTCAATGATTGAGCATATAGAACCTGTATGGTGAATTCATTGCGATTTGTACGGTGATTTAATGGGATTAACCAAGAAACATGGTGCTGGACATGACATGTTATCTGGGTAAATTATAATATTTCACTAACCTGAATTAAGGCCACCGACCTTCCCTTTGGGCCGGCAAGGCCATTTTGGGATGATTCCCCTTACTAACTATGATCATAGTGAGGTCGCAGTGAGGTCGCTATAATTTACCCAGATGTTATTGAATTGTTTCATGTTGAAAAGTGATATCTGGAGAAATTGCTATGAACATGATGATCTCGTGGTTGTTTCTGGGTGTGTCTGAGGGATTAACCTCCGTTAATTTTCAGATGGAAAATTGTGATTTGTTTCGCTCAAATTCCAGGGTGCCATATTTTCAGACACAATCATACTGTGGCGATATGTAATTACTTTGGGCAAATTAGACAAATTATAGCCATCACCAAAAAGTTGTTGAAACGTTGGAACCCTGGAAAATATGTTCAAACCATAATCGAACTACCGTCCTGTAAACATGGTTCTATCTTTTTGAGGTTTGCTATGACTATCTAAAACATTCTAAAACTGTTATCGAAGATCGTTTAATCTTAAATGGCTCAACTACGTATAACTTAGGTCTATTGTTCATGGAACTTCACCGGTAGAACTACTGGTTGAACGTTGCATGAAATTATTGAATGAAAGGGTTTCGGAGATGTTTTTTTTAATCAACACTTTGGATATAGACACGGTGGAAATTTTGAAATCAATATCATGGGAGACAGTGTTTCCTGGGAGACAGTGAATCTCCATACGTAAGTTTCTAGACATGTTGCTTTTGCTGAACATGGAGTAAAACTACCAATTTCATCAAATTTGATCATCTGAAGTGTGTCGTCAGTCACAGATCTGTTCAAACATTCTTCTCATTTCCTACTAAATCCCATTCAAACCCATTAAATCACGATTATATAAATCATTATGTTTGCTGGTAAAAATCCTGTTCAATCACAATTTTGAGTCATGCCAATGTTATGGAAAACCGATCCAAATCTTCGTCCATTGTTGACAGGTCTTGACCCTACCCCTCTGTATGTAGTCTACCCTCTGGTAAATAAACATAGACCCTGAAAATCACCAATTTTTAATGGAAACTAGTCTTCCAACCCCTATCTGCCAGGGTCTATGTTAATTTACCAGAAGGTAATTCCATCTGAGTTGGCTGCCACTCACAAAAAGTGCTCATCAGGAATCAGGATTACCAGTCTTTATATTGTTTGCGAGGTTCCTTAGTAATCCGTATAGTATGCATCTTCACATTTCACTTTTACAAGTGGATATGAGATGATATCTGGGTAAATTATAATATTTCACTAACCTGAATAGTTGGGCACTGTGGGGATGATTTCCCTATAAAAACCATGATTCCAGGCTTCGGTCGCAGTGAGGTCGTGATGAAATTTACCCAGATGATATGAGTAGTTTGTCGGACGCAACATCAGAGGCACTGGCACTCTTCTGCCATCTTCATCTTCTGTGGAGCGTCTCGGTGAAGATGATCTGGTTCTGGGGAGCCATCTGCCGAGGGGCCAGTCGTTGCACCTTCGCCAGGGGATGATGGCTTCGTTTGCATCTGCTGGTGCCGCAGGAACGAAATTTCCTGGCTGCATGCTTAAGTTAGTTTGGTTTACTACCCATCTAACTATTATAAATTTCGTGCATAAGAACATGAAATGCAACTATTATTTATTAATAAATTCAAGTGTTAAAAAAAATATGATACACTAACTATATGAAGGTGTCCTAAAATGGGGCTACCCCCCAGTTTTCATCCACTTCACCACGGTTTCACCTGTCCTGGGGAGCCATCGGCACTGGGGAGAAATGCGCTGCCGCGGGTGTTGCCTGCACCGTTTCAGTTTGGGGGTCCATGCACCCCAAATTCCATTGGGTTGACACGTGTTTTTTTGCTTTAATATATATTTAGAATATATTCAGGATTTCTCATATGTATATATATATGAATAAAATATATAATGTATGTATATGTATTTTTTTTTGGTGGATATTCCATGATGATCCACTACACTGCGGATTCTGCACTATGACGACCTGTGAGCTGTGGGTACTTGGGGGTGCAGTTGAGGTTACAAATGGGTTACGGTAACTGTACCCATAGGGGACCCGAAAAACACATCTTGCGGGGTTCATTGCCATGTTTATACCCATGAAGACAACCTCAACTGCACCCTCAAGTATGTTCCGTTTTGGATCCGGAAAGTCCTCCGAAAACCGGAGACCTGGAGGTCCTGGATCACGCCTCATCTTCTAAAGCTGCCTCCAGATCCATGGGCATCACATCACCCTCACCTGACAGGCTGAGGCCTCAGGGCCTCAGGGTTTGGATATGGATCCCAGTTCTACCGGAGGGTGAGTCATTCCCAAACCATCTGGTGAGGTCAGCCGGAGAAGTCGACTAAAATCATGTGATTTTGGGTCCCAAAGGAGACTGCCACGAGGAGACCCTACAACTGGTGTGTGCGCCAAATACCCCCGGTGAGTTGACTGCGGTCTCAATTGATCGCAGTCGGTTGCAACAAAAAACAGTCTGTGCTGTGCACCACCATACTTGGATTTGCTTAAGGTGTCCTCCCCCCCCAAAAAAAAACATATATTCATAAGGTGTCCCCCCCCAAAAAAAACATATATTCACTATAGATTCCCCACATGATGGATTTCCATTGGAAAATAAAGAAAATCACCTTAAACAAAGCCAGGTAATGACATGACTCACCAAACAAGCGTTTTGGGTGTATCGTCAGGGTGGAGACCATCCCCTATTTGGGATCCCCACATGAGCGTGTCTGAAGGTGGGGTATACCATGGTATACCCTAAAAGCATCCAAGAGTTGCAATTTTCATAGTGAATGTGGTTATTGACCAATCAATTTATTTATTTTATTTAGGGACACCATATGTTCACAAAAAACCTGCATGTTCTATGCTTTTCTGACTTATCCTCAACCCAGATCCCTCCTCAGTTCTTTTGAAACCCTTTCAGACTCGTTGAGCCCGCTGTTCTTGGCCACTTTGGGCTTTGGGCTTCAGACATGTTCGTGATTGTTCGTGGTCCCCCAAACCTCCATATTATAGGTCACCTCAAATGAGGTTGAACACCTACTTGATCCTATGGCAGCTACAGCACCGCATCATTCCAGATCACTCCAGCGTGTCCAGGCCCAAGACCTTTTCCTGAGTAATGGGTAGAGTAGCTGAAAAAGCTTTACTCAGTGGACAAATATGGTTTCTCTAGTTCTAAAGTATGGTTGCCCTCCGGCAATTAAAAAAAAAACAGAATATCATGTGTAGATCATTTACCTATTCAACATTGATATTTTCCATGGCTATGTCAAATGATCAGAGGGTAGTAACTGGAATATACATATCCAACGATTGAATTTGGCCATGCCTGCTCCAGTTTTGATCAGTATTGGCTGATGGATCTTTGCATACATACATGATTGATGTGAAGGCCTTGAATGGATACTATGAATAGTCATATATCAATGGGCCATATTGATATACCATCAAATCATAATAATCATATATGGCCTTGATCTTCACATTAACAAGGCCTTGATCTTCACCATGTGATTAATGATCAATTTATTGGGAACACTTTCCATTTGATGTGCTGGACTGAAATCTGCTTTAGATATCCATGTTGTTGGTGGCCATGCACTTTTTTTGGGGGCCCATTATCTCAGGTCCCCAAAAATGGAAAAATGCCTTAGACGGGAGGAATGCTGTCCCATTCGGTACATACAAAAAAAACACTGCAAAGCCATTGGAAATGTGTCGGGTCAGACTGGTACCTTGCAACCATGGAGGTCTCTTGCACCACCATGCTGAAACCCGTGGGTGATCTGCTACTTCGAAATGGGCCATTCCAACGTCCCAGTGAGGTCGTTGAGGAACTGTGGAGATATGACCATAGTTGTTGTAGGTTATATCCCAATCGAGGTGAAAATCCCATAGTTATAGCCATTTAGATCACTCAATTGCACCTCCACGTAGGACATATAGTTCATTACAGTATATATATATATATATTCAATCAAATCCCCATTAAATATTAAATATTGTTGGTTAGTTATATTCCCAATACACCCAAGTATATAGTTAAACTATCTATCAACTCTTAGACAAGCCTGTCCAAACTCGCGACTCGTGCTGTCTAGGGACTTTCATTGAAGTCATCCTCTCCTTCTCCTGCCGCAGGGAAGTCTGGAAACATTCACAAGTTGGAATGGGAAACCAATTTTGGGTCAAGATTCAACCTCACACCTATAGTAACAACCCAAAAAAGATAGAAACTCAAATTCTGATTTTTTGACTAACTATGTTAGTAAAATTTAAGGTTGTATCTTGTGTGGGGCTGCTACATATGTATGTCTACAATTTAATTGCAATTTCAAACAAAACTGGGTAGACCTGACAAGAGTCAAAATGCAGCCCAAAACAACCTTGTTCCAGGAATGTCCCGGAATGGTTGCCCCAAACGTGACACCTGGCGTATGACCGTACAGTATAGTTATTGATTTATTAATCTTGTTCAATATTATCTACCCTCCTGGCAATCAAACATGGCTAGCTGGGAAATCCCCATATCTAACTCGCAATATCCTCTATAAAATTTATCGGATTTTCCATTGCCATGTTTGATCATCAGACGGTAGATACAATCAGATACCATCCCCACATCCTGTAGCTTCTCCAACGCTTCTTTCTTGGAGGATAAAAAGTACAAGGCACCCTTCTTCAAGTAGACCTGACGCGTCGAAACCGAACAACCCTAAAGGTCACCCTTTAGGGTCACCGCGGGAGTCAATGGAAGTCACCATGATGAACCAAACATATCTCATAATATGTGACGTATAGATATGTATATATAATATGTATATATATATGTCAAATTGTCTAGATATATAATTATATAATGTCTTGAATAAAATATGATATACCACTAGACCTGCAAGAAGTGAAGCGGGCGCCCTCAACCATGCCACCCTCGCATGAAACCAAGTAAGAAAGATCCGCATTGGACGGCCCGTGGCTCCAGGTCCATCATTGGGAATGATCCTGAACAGATTTGTGGCATAACTCTCTCTGGACTCAAGTTGAACCGGGACCAACCAGGAGAGGGAAAATCAACTATACTAAAATCACTGAGGCCAAAAAAAGGTCCAAAAACATGGCTGGAAAAGATGCCATGGTGGCCTCAAAAGGCTGGCCAAAAACGAGCAAGAACCTGCCTGAACAATTGCCAACCTCTTCTCCGAGCACAGGCAGACAAGAATCAAGTTCATGCTTTGAACATCTCCAGCCCTCGCTACGTGGGATAGATCGTACGACACCTCGTTTTCTACCCAGCCTTTTGCGACGATGGACTGAAACATTCTCAAACAGGCGAGAAAGTTGCCAGTTCGTGTTGCTCTCAACTCATTCAAGCAATTCTCCAGCTTCACAATTGTCCTTTCCACGTTGAATCGTGTCTTCGTCCCAGAGTCGAAGAGCTTGATGAGTTTTGAATCCCCCTTTTGTGAACAAAGTGCTGAGAGTTGTCTTGAAGACCTGAGGCGGACCTAGAGGAAGCGACATCTGAAGAGCAGAAAGCTTGTAAGGAGAGAGATTCCGAGACGTTTGCTGTAACCTCCATACTACATCACAAATCTGTTTTAAAAAAAATCCTTGTCTCCCAGCTTATCAATCTTAAATTGAAGGATAGTATTTGCCAACCCCAATCCATTTTTCACCCCACCCAAGAGTCGTCATAATTAGCTAAAAAACTCGATTCCTACCACAATGGCCAGTACTTTTACAGGTGTCCTAAAATGCTGTGACAAGGGGTTCAAAAAGACCAATTTTGGACACCTCATTTTTTGACTATTTTTGGTTGCTAGGTCATTTTATGTATATTAGTATATCTATATTTCAAAATAGTATCCATACAGTAGATCAAACATATGCAGAATTAATCCATTTTTGGAGTTCAAACATATTTCTTGAAGTGAAACTACATGACTGAAATTTTGGTAGTACAAACGGGTATCCAATAAATTCCTCAAAAAGGATCGGAGGATGGCATTCCCATCCAAATCATTCAGTCGTCTCAGAATTGGCAACGTCGAAGCCGTAAAATTACCCAGGAATAAATTCATTGATTTAGAGTAACCCAAACAAATAGAAAAGTACATACTAATGGAAAATGGTTATTAATGGAACATGTATACTCTAAATATACCTATGTAATGGTTAATGGTACTATAATGGATTACTGGTTGGTGGTTTTTCGCCTACCCCTCTGAAAAATCATGGAGTTCGGACCAGTTGGGATGTTATTCCATTCCCAATATGATGGGAAAGTCATAATCCAAATGTTTGAAACCACCAAGCAGTACACCAGTACACTGTGTTCACTGGATTTGCCTTTTCCAACTTTTGGGGTTGGCTAAATATCAGGGAATAGCATGGTTTAGCACAGGGAATAGCTGCGACTTGACACCAAACTAAATCTACTGCCAGGATAATTCTTGGCTCATGTCATCAAGATCTACTGGGCTGAATATCTGGGAAGGTCCGTGGGTGCTGTGGAGGAAACAAACATGAAAACCTGAGGAGCACGGCCCAAATTTCTGCAGAAAACAAACTCATCAACTTTAGTGGTTGCAACCCATAATTCCTCCATGATTTTCTGTGCAAACATATGATCAAACCAACTTCTTCATACTTCTTCCATCTTCTGAACCCATAGACCCCATTACTGTTTAAGTGAAATCTATGGAAATCCCCCAATTTGTGGCTCAGTCATGATTTCCTTCACGTTTCTTACAACACAGGCTCTGTCGGTCGCGCCCGGTCCTTTTTTAGGCCTAACCTTGGGCTCCCGGGCGGTTCGCTTCTCGGGTAGACTTTCAAGTTCATATCTGGCCACTTCAGCACCCGTCTCAGCGGATTTAAAAAAAGGTGCTTCAGAGGTGAACAATTGGGGTGATTCCTCGACAGAATTCAGGGGCAACAAGTCTCATCCAGAATTCCTTCGACACTCGGAGCCGCTCCGAGACTTGATATTTCTTAGCATTTTCTTACACGGTGGTGAATTTCAGGATTGCATACAGGATTGATCGGATTGATATTTGTGAATCATGGGATTGGAGGACATCTTTCCGGGCTCCGCACATTGTGATTGGCAGGTGTCACGTCCTCTGGCCCACCCCAGAATGGGAATTCGCATGGATGCCGTCCATGAGTCCCTATGAAAAAACGGATTGATGACCATTCCTTTGAAAAGTGGAGTACTACGAGTCCTGAACAGGGACAGTACTAAGTACTTGTACTGTCAGTTTTAAGTTCGCGAAAGCGGATGAGAAACAGCCACTTGTCAGTGGAATTACCCCAAGGTGTCAGGGAGTACTAAGAGTTGGAACCAGATCAAATGGTTGTAGAAAGTAACATGATACAGTGTTACCCATTTGCATTTATGTGGGTGTTTCCTAATCCTAAAATAGGGAATCCCCCACATGGATGGTTTGTAAGGGAAAATCCATCTATGAATGGATGATTTAGGGATATTTAGGGGTACCCCCATTCATGGAAACCCTCCTTTAGGGCTTGAACAAATCACGGTTCCAGGTAGTTTTTCCTGAGGATCCAAAAAGGGGTGCCCCAGGTTAACGGTCGATGCTGTTGTGTTCATCTCGGGTAAGTTGAAGTAATGATAAATCCATGTTCTGTCTGCTCCAAAGGTGGTCAAGATCGGGATATATCTAGCCTGCCCTCCAGTGAATCTAGATATCGAAAACCCAGTTAACTACCTTTCGTTTTTTTTTTCGTTGGCTTTCCCCAGTCGTGTTTTTTCATAAATGTCTGTTTCTGGAGGGTTTTTTTTCTGGAGTTTACCAGAAGAAATCCCATCACTGGCGATGATTTTTGTTCCCCGCTGTCCTGAATGAGAGCTTCTTTGCCTGCCGCCTGCAGCGTGAATTTCTTGGTTCCCAGCTCCACTAAAGTAGTTGAACGACTCTGTTCGTCATCAGCAAACCAAAGTGCCATATATACAGCCCCAAAAAAGCGAAAAAAGTCTGGCAGGTTTCAATGGCTGGGAAGCATCATGTATACATGTATTATACATGTATTATACATGTATAAAAATCAGATTTTGGCTGCAGCCTTTTTTCCATGGGAAACTGTGGCCCACCAATCACAGAGTTTTGGGCCGAAGTTCAGGGTCCCCCTGTGGTCCATCATCCGCGGTTGATAGCAGCATTTTTTTGTTGGATCATCAACCCCAAAAAATGGCGTTTTGGGGAACAACTGGAAAGAACAACCACAGAAAAAATATGATAACCTCTGGTAATGTAACAGTTTGCGAACTTGAAAATTGCCATAGAAATAGTTGATTTACCCATACAAAATGGGGATAGCTATGCAAGTTTACCAGAGGGTACGATCTTCGTTTCATGATGCTTAATCATGGGTTAACCCACATGTTGCTTCCTTACATGTGACACAACCCTTATGTCTGTTGGGCAATGTTTTCAATGTTCTTGGTTCAAATCCACACTTTTCTTGGCTACAGTAATTGTTGCTTAAACCGTTTTTTCCATTGACCAATAAGAATGGGTATTTTACCTCATTATGGATGTACTTTCACCCTATTAATGGGTACTTTGAGTGTCTTGGAACCTATTTTTTGTAGTCAAATCATACTAAATCAACATGTTTGCTGCTGAAACCTCCCCATTCTCCCTGGGCTGGTAAATGTCCAAGAGCTACGACTGGCGGTGATGTGAAACACATCCCCAGAAAGGGACATTTGGGGGTGGGTCAAAGCCTATTATTATCAATTTTATTGGGACGAACATCTATTTACATCATTTAAAAGCTCTTTTTTGGGGTTCACTGCTAGGTACCAGGGTTTTGACCCATAGCCATTTACCACTCCGTGTTCTCGCTACTCTCACCCCGCCCCAGTCTCACTGCACACCACGATCTTCGATGCCATTTGGAGCACCGTGGCGTTTCGCAGGAAGCAGTGATGACGTACCCCAAAACAGGGAGTACCAAAGTCTATTGGGATTATATATTTAATGGATATAGTATTTATAGTATCATCATAGTACGTATGATATCATAATCCTCATAAATTTATATAGTCTAATCATGTCCAATCCATATGATAATAGATGATATATAATAGTATGTTCTATGCCAAATGGATAGTACTATAGAAGATAAGATAGCTGGAGATGATAAGATCTCCAGCTAAGATTCACTGGGGGTGCACCGCGCAATCGAATCTCATGGGGAGAATGATCTATTTTTTGTGTGGATATAACTGGAATAAATTGGAATGTAACCAGATATGATATAATGATATATAATGGGATACATCACCAATAATTTAATGATGATAGATGTGTTAAAGTAGTTAATTATAAGAAAAGACAGGACTTACATCGTCTGAAACAGTGGTTCACTCGTTTGTCCACCAATTCATATAGTTTCAAGTTCCCACTTACTGCTTATCTCAGCAGCCTCTGTGTCAATCCTTCGGCGCCTACTTGCCGTCCAGTTTTCACTTCAGCTTGAGCCAAAATTCAGAGGGGCCCGCGCAGGCCATCAAAATCCATCAAAACCGGGCCCAAAGGCAGCATATCTTGACAATGGCCGCAAAAAATAAACATTGATTCAATGGATGAACAAAAAGACTCACCAAATGCATCAAAAACAAAACCTGAAATGTTCGCCATTTGGGGATGACACCCAGTCGCTGCGACACAAACCCTCTACAAAAACACCACAAAAGCACCGCCTTCGAGTTGTAGATCATCATCCGCCTCTTCGACCTGGGTGGGTTGAACTAACCAGGTAGGAACATGGTGACTTAACATGATTTAAGATGATTTAAGCTACATAATGTGTTTTTTTTTGCGCTCAGTAAGTTGTTGTTTTTTACAAACTCACGGCAGCGGGTTATCTATGGATAAAAACTGTGATCCAAAAAAACGCGGGCCTAAAAAAAATGTGCTAAAAGATTGCTTATCTCTTAACTCTTGACGCCTCGAATTCGGTCCATCCTAGGATTACCCTCTGGTTATGTCAAAATAGCTATTGAAAATGACCATTTATAGTGGATTTACCCATTGATAGCATGGTGATTTTCCATAGCTATGTTAGTCATTACCAGAGGGTAAGCAATCATAAACAATCCATGTTTGGGGGCCTCTACATCTTAACCCATATCCACAAATTTAGCGGTCATCCATTTCCAATATACCAGCCATTCCCATAGAATCTATGGGCACCCGATTTTGATGTGCCCATGTCCCGGTGTCCCAACAAAGAAATGGGGATACTGCAAGCACTGAAGACCCCGTGCTGCAAACATAACTTGACCTTGGGGATATGTCACCACTGAAATGGGTGCCAGTCAAACAGGATGGGTGCGCCAGCCACGAAAAAAACCACAGGTGCTGACGTTCCTTGGATTCTTTCATATCATGTGAATAGTGGGAACATATATTATATATACCCTCTGGTAATTTAACATAGCTATTGAAAATGGCCGTTAATAGTGGATTTTCCCATTAAAAATGGTGATTTTCCATAGTTATGTTAGTTTACCAGAGGGTAATTATATATGCCAAGTAGGAGAATGTGAATAATAATGGATCCGTTTTCAGACTTTCTCTTTTTGTATCTTATTGTCTGTCTCAACCATCACTTGGAGAGCCTAACATTGCAGGTTTTGTTTTGTCCTCGCAATCCTTTTTTGATGCTCCAACTATCTTCGTCAGAAGTAGGTGTCTTTTTCCTTTAGCGAAAAAAAACAACTACTTTTCTTTTCCCTTCAGAAATAGGCGTCGTTTTCTTCAGCGAAAAAACAGCCTTTCTTTTCCCTTTTTCTCTCTTGAAACACGTTGAACCCACGAATAGTTCCAGCCATGGACCCAGCCTGTGGCTTGTCCGATAGGGCCACCAGAGGCATGGTGTCGAAGTCGAGATCTTGGCGCGGCAGTGGCGAAGGCAGGATAGGCACAACTGGACTTGCATCTGGAAACTGGACACACACACACACATATATATATAATACATACACACATACATTAATATATATAATATATATATATATATATCTTTATGTACACACTACATATGTATATATATATATATCACATTGTTATTACAGTACATGTTAATACATGTTAATACATGATAGATGTATGGATAATTCGTGTTATGTTCATTAAACATGATGTTTTTTTCCTGATTGGGGGGCCAAACATCGCCACGAAGATGGGTGATTTCAGGGGGTGACTTGATGGGTGGTTCTTTCAACTCTCCTGAAAAGAGTCACCAAAGAATCGGAAGCATGTCTAGATGTAAGTTAAAAAACCACTACTGGTTGGTGGTGCAATAACCATCTTGAAAAATATGAAAGTCAATGGGAAGGATTATCCCATATATTATGGAAAATAACAAATGTTTGAAACCACCAACCAGACTATATTAGCAATTGAATGACACATTAATTACTGAAAAAAAACAACAGCCAAGATATTTTAGTCATGTTTTTATCTGCACACTAGTGGCTTGGTAGTGATCTACCCCAATATTTAAGTTTGATACCAAATGGTTACCAATATTTAGGAATGATTTACCAAAAGTACCAACATCTCTCAGCAGTCATGAATATGGGTGACCACCCTGGTAGGTCCAGGGTGTGCATGGGGGTAGGTCTCTATTAGCAGGGGAATTGAACTTGTTAAAACTGCAAAGGTCACAAGAGGGCCCTGCAAATTTATGGTTTCTCAGGAGTGACTGGTATATACCTACCCTTTGGTTATTTAACAGTTCGCCATGGAAAATCACCATTTTTAATAGGTAAACCATCTATAAATGGACCATTTCAGTAGCTATGTTAAATTGCCAGAGGGTAAATACTATTGTTCACACTTGAACAACCATCAACATTGTGAACTGCTAAGGTCAATCATGGCCCCTGTTGAATTTTGGTAGTGACAAAAGGTGAACTTAGGCAACGCAACGTTGGCGAAATAAGAAACTGAACCATCGAAGAATCCAACAGCCATTTATATCCAACGTTATCCCCATTTGGCAGTGTGTCAAAACCTTGTACCCCTGGTGAACATCAAAATAGCTGGTAAATGGATGTTCATCCCCCTAAAAATGGTATTAATAGGTATTGACCCAACCCCATTTCACCATTTGGTGACTTTAACAAGAATAACGCTTCCCTCATTCGTCCACATGCGCCACCGGAATTCCCTATCTGTGCTTCTGACCGGCGATGGAGGTCTTGGACTCCAGGGCCTCTGATTCGAAAGCGCTTTTCTCAGAGATGGCAGGCAGATCTTGAAGAGGATGGTACGGCAACTATACACATTTAAAATCATTTACCCTCTGGATATTTAACATAGCCATGGAAAATGGCCCATTTATACAGTAGATGGTTTACCTATTAAAAATGGTGATTTCCCATGGCTATGTTAAATAACCAGATGGTAAATATTCGAACTAGTATTTTATACTACCTCCTGGGCCTCGCGGTCTGGCCCGCCCTGCACATATTTGAATGTTGTAGCCGCGTAGCCCACAGTTTTGCTGCGTTGCTTGAAATAACTAACATAACTACGAAATTTACGGATCCAGGTGTAGCTTCTGAGGAAGTTGTTGGGGTAGGATTTAATGGTCCCTGTCATCCCGTTCTGAAAACTGAAAGCAAAACATGCGCAGATGATCTGGGCATGTCCACCGTGATGTTGCCAATCAGGTTAACGGTTAACAAAAATGGTTGCTATAAGATGCTATAAGATGCGATGAGTACATAGAATTCGCGGAAAGGACGTTGCTTGGGTAAAATTTCCAGGAACAAACCATGAAGATTTGTTTATCCATCAGGCAAAAAATGAGGGCATGCGACCAATGGGGGCATGAGACATCATGAGACCATGTTTCCCATTTTGAAGCACCAATGCAGTAGATAAATGGTAATCTGTCCCTGACAAGAACAACAAGTATCAGCCTGTAAACTGTAAGCACTCCGTTTCGAAACAATCTGGAGTGAAGATGTAAACACCATAAGTGCACGGACCGTAGTATGACATCTTTGGCCTTGATTTCTCATATGGGTCTCACCAGCCTGAAACCCTGCCACCTCGTATCCAAGTCACATTTGTAACAACTGCAAGATATTCCCAAACCAAATGACCAGGGTATAATAATGACATATATATAACTGGCTGCCCAATTGTGTGACAACATGTTTTAATCGTCATGAAATCATTTATACCCATAGCTGGTATTTGTTCCTATATGACTGTGTCATTCTTAGATAAACTAATTGCAAATGTTAGTAGATATTCCAGCACCATAGAGCATGCAAGACATGTTGGGTAGGCCATTATGCCCAGAATGTATTCCACCCATTGTTTCGGGAAACATAGAACGGTCCTCATTTGGGGAATGCCATGGACACTTGCTTGATAAAATCGACTTGGAATTACCACTCATTAGCGAAGACAATATTTGCATATAGTACTATTGGCGATTTCCCAATTTCTTGTTGATCAAACACCGAATCAATCTCTAAATGTGGCTCAAAATATCTCAACACTAATGAATGGTTTGATCATTCATAACGACTAATTTGCCTGTTCTGGGTCCAGAAAGACACCCTCTTTAGGCATAAATGGCCAAATCGGTAAGATCTCTTGATATCACATGATTCTCTGTTGGCTGCTTGGTTACACCATATTGATACTGGTTTTTAGTGGCTAAATCAATGGATTGGTTGAAGGGAAAATCTATATACAGGAAACCATGTTTTTTACCATCAAATATAGGGTTTTCCTGTACATGTTCCCATCATCCAATTCTATGACTAAAGCTTCATAATTCGCATTCACTATTGTTCGTGTTGCTGACTTAAACCACTACAACATGTTCATACTTTTTGGCGGGTTGGTGGTATACCTACCCCTCTGAAAAATACGAGTTCGTCAGTTGGGATTATTATTCCCAACTATATGGGAAAATAAAATTCATGTTCCAAACCACAAACCAGATATGATAGTTTTCATTTATAGATGGTTTACCTATTAAACAATTGTGATTTTCTATAGCTTGTTGGCCATTTTGCTTGCGAAGTCTGAAGCCATGTTGGTCAACGGGCCTCTAAGGCGCCTTTGGGCAGAACACGCTTGCGCACCAGGCGCGTGACCTCCTGCTGCGGAAGTTTCTGAGTCCCGAGGTATGTTATAGTTATTGATAGTTATTGATTGTAGATGTGTAGATAATCAATGAAAGACTTCTTGATTTAAGATGCCATAGTGAAATTGTCATAGTGTCATAGTTGTTGATGGATCAAAACATGTTCGGTCAGTATTGTTTAGATGTGGATTTAAGATACGCATTGTAAGTAAAGTGATTGTTCATGCGTGAAGTGACGGTTGACTCAAAGCAGTAAAACATGGAATCTAAGCTGCCAGCACATAGGAAATCTACATATTTTTACATCAACAAAATCAAATAAAAAACAAAAACCACATTGGTGATACAGCAAACATCTGAAGATATCTGAAGATGGGTTTACAATGGTTTACAACGACTCATGTCACTGGCGGGCATCCCATTTCGGACAATATTGGGAACATCTTTAATATCAAACTCAATGTTTAAGGCTATTCCTGACTTGTTTAAAGCAATACAATTACAGGAACTATAGTTTTTTTCTAGTTTTTTTGGGGCCATGCCATGGTCTTGATGATTGATGTATGGTTCTCACCCACTCACAAATGGGATAATCGTTGCATTGCCCACTACCAGCGAAAACCCCGGATAGCCCCGGGACGGCAGCTGGACCACAGATCCAGCCTGCAACTCACCTTGCGACAATGAGCCGAAGAGGTCGTCGGTCTCTTGCAGCGGCCTAGGGAAATTGATGGGGTTACCCTCTGGTAACCTAACATAGCTATTGAAAATGACCATTTATAGTGGATTTTCCCATTAAAAATGGTGATTTTCCATAGTTATGTTAGTTTACCAGAGGGTAGACAAGGATTTCTTCAGGCTAGGCAAGTTCCGAAAACTTTGTTAGGGCAGCCCCAAGTCATGAAAAACATGAACTACTTAAGTTTAGATGAAAAGCAATGGTTTTGGGGATACACCATACCACTATAAAGAAATACATTACATACACACACATATACAGATACACTACAGTGCATAATATATTAATATGATGTGTGATGTGTGTATTGAAACCAATATTCTTAGAAATTCTCCGGCACAAAAATGGGACGTTCAGTCCCTGCAATTGCTCCTTGATTTCTTTTCCGGCCCTCGCCAAGATCTGACCACTTCAAAGGCCAAGAGGTGGCAAGTGGGGCAAACAACAAACAGGAGATGATGTTTCGAGAAATGTGGATGCGTACACGAACACACAGTTCCCCAAAGGATAACTAACAATTTGATCGTTCTGGTGCAGTCATACAGTTTCCATATGTTTCTTTGGTTTGATAACCCCTTACTCTTCAATCTCATCTCAAATTAGTGGATCGGATTATCTCTCAACCTTTTCAAAACAGCAAAAACATATCATCTCCAATGATTACCCTATTTGCAACAGGGATATAGCCACAATATACTCATCATGTATGATTGATCATTACACATACCATCATACCATATATCATATATTGAACGTATATCAACATTAAGGTAATGTTAAACATGAACCATAAAAGCAACCATATATTACTAGCATTGAACAGCCAAAATATGTATATACTCCAGTTAGAAGTTGGTTTATAAACCCCGTGAAATATCATGTTCTATCCATAAAGCCAATCGAATTCAGCCACGTTTTTTAGGCAACTGAACGCAACAAGCAACGGAGGGCCCATCCAAATCCAAGCTCCCCAGCACCGTGGCTTCCTTGCTGTCTTTCAAGGTGATGTCCTGCGTTCGCCATGCGGATGAGATCCGCAAAGCCAGGCCCCAAGGGAACGTCAGAACAAACGTTACCGTTATCTGGTTGGTGGTTTTTCGCCTACCCCTCTGAAAAATGATGGAGTGAGTAACAGTTGGGATGATGACATTCCCAATATATGGAAAAAATGTTCCAAACCACCAACCAGTTATTTACTGTAGTTTGTTTACAATTTGATAATTAATAAACTGATACGGCAAAATGAATCAGTGATCACTCTCTGGGATAATGATGGTAACATTCCCATGATATCACCATAGAATGGCAATAAATTATCAATTTATGATGGTGATGATCGATGCAGTTATGGTTGTAGGTTTTTAAACCCAATTGACTTCTTACATGATGTTACAGGCTCGATATATCTAGAATAAACGCTAGTTGATCTACCTCATAGAAACGCCCAGCCTCAATGCGTGCCATGTGCCGCTTCCCTCCCAGCAGAGCCTGCTCAGCAGAACGACAGGTAGCTACCAAAATGGAAAGCAATGAATGTCTTGCGAACTGAACATATACACAGAAATGCGGAGAAATTTCAAATAAAAATGTTATTCAAACAAATTAAGTGCGGACAGTAATATTTATGTCTATATATATATAATATATATTATAAATAATTTCTAGGGATATATACAATCAAAATGGGCATGCAAACCAACGGTATGACTAACAAGAGTTGGAATATCATAAATTGTTTCATGTTGGCGATACAAAACCAGGGTACCCAAGTGAAAGGAACCTCGGCCATGCAACCCTTCATCAGTTTCATAAAAAAATATGAACAAATGATGGTTTGCTTTATTTTTCTCAGAAGAAAAACGTGATAAAACCATGCACCCCCCAGTAAACTAGCATAGCATAACATAGCTACGGAAAATGGTCCAATGATAGATGATGCAACTATCAAAATGGCGATTTCCAAACCTATCTTAATAGGGGAAAACCACAATTTTGCTGGTCACAATTTCAGAATTTCACCACTTTCCCCCATCTAAAATTTTGACTCTGGACACGCCTGATCCGGAGGCGCCGTGTGTGTTCGGACCTGTGGCCAACAATACGTCAGCTGGATTCAGATCACTAATAAACCATCACAGTGGGGATATATTGTTGGGAGTACCCCTGTTAGACATGATGTCTAGGAAATGTGAAATGACTCCCAACTGGGTCCAACTGGTTGGTTGCTCGGAAAGACTTTGTTGAATTTACAATACCACATAACAAGAATCTCAGAGATGGAGATGGAAACACCATGCAGGGACAGAACCATTTTTTCCCCACCTGTCAGGTGAAAGTTGCGAGATTTTATGTCAGCTGGCCTCCTCCTCCTTCTCCTCCTTCTCCTCCTTCTCCTCCTCCTCCTCATCCACCTCCGCCGCCACCTCAACTCAACTGCAAGCTCGTGATCGCAGTGGTCTCCTCCGGGCCCCAACTGCAAGCGCTAGATCGCAGTGGTCCCCCCCGCGCCTGAGCAGCAAACCCAGGATCTGCCGGACCCTACCTGCAAGCTCGTGATCGCGCTGGTCCTCGCCGGACCTGAACAGCAAGCCCGGGATCAGAGTGGTCCCCCGCCGGACCTCGACTGCAAGCGCTAGATCGCAGTGGCCCCGGCAAGGCCCGAACAGCAAATCCCGGATCAGAGTGGTCCCGGCCGGACCTCAACTGCAAGCCCCTGCCAGACCTCAACCACAAAGAATCTCTGAAGATATACCAGATAGAATGCCAGAAAGAATGTCAGAGAGAATGTCAGAAAGAATGCCAGAATGAATGCCTGAAAAGATGCCAGTTCAGTTAGAATGTCAGAATAGATGCGAGATAGAATGCCAAAAAAAACGTCAGAATATATGCCACAAAGTATGTCAGAATAAATGCCAGATAGAATGTCAGAAGGAATGTCAACGTATATGCCAGAAAGTATGTCAGCACAGATGCCAGATAGAACGTCAGAATAACTATGCTAACTATGCCATATATACTTCCAGATGGTATGTCAGAAATTATGTCAAAATAGTGGTTCAGGGTGGGGATCACTCGAAGGAAAGTAATTGAACATCAAATAACCAAAAAGATGGAAACCAAAATAATTGACAATGAGCGTGCTTGTACAACTGTGATGTATACGTGTGAAGAATTAAAACCAGAAATTTACTGAGAATAATTGTGATGTACATTCGTTTTTTCTTCCTCAAATTATTAAATTTGGCGTTGATTCCTGCGAGGGCACACAACATCCTCTCCAAAATGTTTCTTGACATGATTGGATTTGGAACCCCAACTTGCAGCCCATTGTCTCGAATATCAAATAGCACTCGGAAAACATTGGTTCAGGATGGGATACATTCATGATGGGGGCCAATAATGGCGGTATTTTTTTACTAGCATGACAAATTTTCGTTATTGTTTTGCATCTGCTGCTTTGAATACCATATCCTCATTTTTGCAAACAAATGGAGTACTTGACTACACATCCAGCCTGTTTCCCCAAAGACTTATGCTATGAGCCATATATACACAAAAGTAATTGGTTATCCCCGCCTCCCGAATCGGCGCAAGCTCTTCGGCCGCCTCCAAGGGGCGTCGCGGGACGACCGAATTGGAATGGTGAAATTGATGATAACCTATGAATATCTAATCTAATCTATGACAATGAAATTTATGAAAAATTATTTCAGACAGTCTGAGACCAAGTCCAAATTTGGTTTGTCAAAACTAACGACAAAAAATCACCACATTCGGTGGGTGAGGCACGCCTGAAAATCTAGTTTTGACAACATCCACGTTTGTTCGTGATTTGCCTGCTGCTTTTTGGCCAGACTAAGAGAACGCATATCCCATCTATGAATGATGCGTTCCCCTTTGCTGTTGGCATTGAAGCCCTGATCCTTCATGGTGAAAAACTATTTGAGCTGGATTCCAACAGCCCTAGGCGAAATCATGGCCAAATGTCTCCCCAACAAAAAAATCGATTCGGAGGCGGTTTGCTCCTAATTTTGACCTTTGTCAAATCCAATGCAGCAAAACAAGAACAGTTGGTTGCAGCCCCCTCCTTAATCCCACAACTACTAGAGCTTCAAAACGTCTCCACTAGTGAAGAATGGATTGTAAATGACCTATACATATTATAGCAACCACCATCTTTGAAACAACCTCATACAAATTGGCTTGACCACCGTTTTCAAAGAAACTTGTCAGTTGTCGCGGGATCCATCCGATCCAAAGATCACCTTGGGGCTACCCCCTGGGTTTTGCTCAACGATCTGTGAATGATGTGGTCACAAGGCGAAACATCATCGCTAGATAAAACCCAGCTGTGAAGGGAAACGCCTGCAAGGGCTACCCTGCGCTCCCCACGGATCCACCTGCATGTCTGTGGGGCGACTGAACCTGCCACTCCGAATCCCAGGTCAGTTCATGTTCATGATGGAATGATCAGGCTCCTGTACGCGTGGCTGAAGGAGTGGTTGGTCCACCTGGAGTGGAAGATACCGGTCACCTTGTGCCACTCCAATTCACAGATCTAGATCTATCTTCAACATCGCGGTCTATGCGGCATGCTTGCGCGGAAATATCATCTGGAAATGCCGGCGCTTACAAGCAGCAATTGAAAACTGTCACATGCCATGCGCTAGATGAAGAGGTCACATTTTTCAGTCATGATGGGAGCGGCAACAGCCGTGGGCAAGAATGGACAAAATATCTCGTAAGATCCAGTACGCGGACTCCAAGGCGCACACGTTGGCATACAAACCTGATGCTGCACAGGAGTTCCGGACGACTTTCGACAAGCCCGTGCGGCTTCACTCAAGCACCCTGTAGTGGCGCCAAGCTATCGACATCGAACATTAGAAATGTGAAATAGGAGGCCGGAACACGTAAAAAAGATGTTAACTTCATATAATCAGCGCGAATTAATCAACACCCACATTCCAAAAAATGTTTGGCAATACTACTTTGGGCTAGTCCCTCCCTATTAATGAACATGTGCGACCCCCCTGTTAGACAACACCCTGCTCAGACATCCTAATTTTGTGGTAGTCAATGGTAGTCAGGATGTAACTATGTTTTAAATGGGTTTAATCGTGCTTTTAATGGTTGAAAAATCCCATGCCCATCCATGCCCAATTTCACCATCTCACCCCATTGGGAGGGAGGTTGCCACTGAAAAGAGAAATCTCGACCCATTGGCAGGCAGGTTGGCTGCTTTTTTGTATGACAAGCCCTAATTTTTTAATTGGTGGTGATTTTTACCTTTACCTTCTATGCATGGGGGGGGTTATTAATATGAACTTGGCATTATATACATGGAACCGAGAACAGGAAGTAATGCACAACACCACTGCATTCAGAACCAACACCACCGGCGTGGTTCCAAGTTTTCTCGGAACCAGGCTCTGGTTCCTTATATTATAGTGGTAATTAGGAAGCATAGGGATTATTGTTGCCCTGAGCATCTGGGCTGTTGATATCTCTTGATGCGAGGCGGTGGCGAGGTCCCGACGGTGCAGGGATTCTATAGTGTTGCAATGGTTTATATCATGTTTACGTATTTGTTGGCTGTAGTCAATTTTGCTACGTTCCCTACATCAACCAGATATCAAAAAAGGCCATAGATATAGAGCCAATCTTCCAATTCTTAATCCTATAGATTTCTTCCCTGCTGGGACCATCGGGACCATGTCCACCTGAAGTTCGCCACCTTTGCTGATGGGCATCTGTTTGGTATTTAACTCAGATTGCGCGACTGCAAAACAAGGAACAAGTTTTATTTTGATTTTTTTTAAATAGTTTTTGGTGGTTCAATTTTCCCATCACTTTTGCAGTCCCAGACCGGTTTCAATCAACCAATCAACCAACCAACCAATCAATCAATCAATGAAACAATCAATGAATCAATGAATCAACCAATCAATGTCAAACAATCAACGTCAATCAATCAATGTCAATCAATCAATGTCAATCAATCAATGTCAATCAATCAATGTCAATCAATCAATGTCAATCAATCAATGTCAATCAATCAATGTCAATCAATCAATGTCATTCAATCAATGTCATTCAATGAACGTCAATCAATCAATGTCAATCAATCAATGTTAATCAATCAAAGTCAATCAATCAATGTCAATCAATCAATGTCATTCAATCAATGTCATTCAATCAACGTCAATCAATCAATGTCAATCAATCAATGTTAATCAATCAAAGTCAATCAATCAATGTCAATCAATCAATGTCAATCAATCAATGTCAATCAATGAATGTCAATCAATCAATGTCAATCAATCAATGTCGATCAATCAATGTCAATCAATCAATGTCAACCAATCAATGTCAATCAATCAATGTCAATCAGGCAATGTCAATCAATCAACGTCAATCAATCAATGTCAATCAATCAATGTCAATCAATCAATGTCAATCAATCAATGTCAATCAATGTTAATCAATCAATCAACCAACCAACCAACCAACCAACCAATCAATCAAATCATGTGGAACAGGGTGTTGTATTTTTTTGTTTTGCGTAACAGGATTTGACCAGGAAAAAAACATTGGTCGGTAAACCACATGCATTTATTCAACAGCACAACTGTTGAACGCTTGTGAGCTATATATGTAATATCACTTTTGTTGGTTCACAAGTATCAGCATCATAGTGTTGGTATTACCGTACTATGATTTAGTGACATCCTCAAAATGCCAACTAGTTGAATCCAAGCACTTCATGATTTGAACACGGACAAGGCAGTTGCAATCGGCTTTAATTTAATGCTTACAGTAAACATATGTACAGTAGCAAAATCTAGCACATGCTACAACTAATCTTTCCATCTGCTGGATGTGGAGCCGCCTCCAAATTCCTTTCTGCTTCCCCCATGGCACGTGGTATCACTGGAATTGTGGGCTGAACAGCCAAAGAATATTGAATATTGCGTAAGCTCACAGGCTATTCGGTGCACCACTCGTTTGTTCAAGTGGAACTGCACCGCTGTCGTAAGGGCCCACGTTTTTTTTGGGGGTCACCAACTCCCTCTCTTCAGATTGGTGTGTTTTTCCATGTTTTGTCCATCTTAATGTTAGACGTGTAAATATATATATATATATACTCTATATCTATCCACCTATATTGTATTTATATATAATGTATATATACCCTATGGATCCAAGTAGTACCTTCTAAGGGAGTACTTGGGGTATTATTTTTGGGGCCAAATACCCCTTCTGAAAGGATTTGGATCCATAGGGATATGTATTTCCACTTCCATTGGTTGGCTCTACATCCCATGAATGTCCCTCACAACACATGCCGCGAGGCACGCCATCATCAAGGCCGTTCGCACCTCCTCAGCCTCTTCCTGAAGGGCGACACCAAAAGATATGAACAGAAATGGACAGACAATGTGGGGCCACATGTTGATGAAAAACATTGAAAAACCATAGGAAATGGTAAATTGACCAAGAGAAATAGGCATTTAATGAGATTTATAGAAGATTTAGATATATATGTTTTAATGTTGGCACCCGATTAGTGTGATGGTACCCTATTGTGGCAAGTTTTCACTTCCTAATTGAGTATCTTGGTGTTGGGGGGGAGCCTCTATTGTGAAAAGTGTTTTTTTTCCGATTGGTTTTTTTCCAATTTGTTTTGTTTCTGTTTTCCAATTTTTTGTTTTTTTTTTATTTTTTTTTCCGAGATGTTTGTTTTTTCAGTTTTTTCATTTTTTATTTAGTTTTCTCAGATGCATTTTTTTGCAATTTTTCCAAATAATTAGATGCCTTATTAAACCCTTATGAAAAAACAGCATCCATGGTACTCTATTGTCCACACCAACTGCTGGGGTTGGAAAAAAAAAAACATGTCTAAACCTTTCTTTGGGTAAAGCTGGTCCTTTACTTTAGAAAGCCATATCCATGTCAAAGCCTTGAAATGCAAGGTTTTCCAAATAATTAGCTGCCTTATAAAACCCTTATTTAAAAACAGCATCCGGACAATTTTTCAAGGGGGTACCTCATGAGTGGCTCAGATACTCAACAATACAATTGTTTGGATGGTACCCTATTGTGCACACCAGCTTTTGGGGTTGAAAAAAAACAAAAACCATTTCTAAACCTTTCTTTGGGTAAAGCTGGTCCTTTACTTTTGAAAGTCATATCCATGTCAAAGCCTTGAAATGCAAGGTTTTCCAAATATTTAGATGCCTTACAAAACCCTTATTAAAAAACAGCATCCAGGCATTTTTTCAAGGCGGTACCTCATGAGTGGCATATAATTGTTTGGATGGTACCCTATTGTGCACACCAGCTTTTTGGGGTTGTTGAAAAAAAACAAAAAACATTTCTACACCTTTCTTTGGGTAAAGCTGGTCCTTTACTTTAGAAAGCCATATCTTTCAAAGCCTTGAAATGCAAGGTTTTCCAAATAATTAGATGCCTTATTAAACCCTTGAAAATCAATTGAAAGTAAATTGAAATCAATTGAAAGTAAACTGATTTCAATTGAAATCCTTACTTAAGTTGACTTTTCTAAAAATTGTTGAGGGGGCGCGCCAAAAACTGCGAGCTATTCAGTATACTCAAATTGTTTGAGGGGGGGGCCCTCACACTAATCAGTAGCCAACATTATGGATATATGTTAAACGGATAATTTAAATGAGTGGTACACCAATAGCTGGATGTTGTATTCCACTTCAAGGAAAATCACCAAACAAACATTGATGCGAGTTGGGGGTACCGGGGTATCCCCATTTCATGAAACCTTGGATGTCTATCATTTGCCGAAAGTTCTGTGGTGCAATTCCACGTACGAACTCAGCGCTTCGATTTCACCATAGTTTTTTCAGGGCTTATATCCATCGTATCCGAGTTCGGATTGGAGCTTAAAATCCCATCTGGTTGTAGCCATTTAGAAAAAAACTACACCCCAAGCACAATTCATTGGTCATGATTCGTGTCACCATAAAAAATAGAGTCCAACTTAAATATCACAGGCCCAAACTGATCCGCCTTTCCTTATCAATTTCCCCATAGTTTAGGGCCTTCCCATGGCTTTGCCCGGCAAAATTCCTCATGCTTTTTTGGGATTCCTTGTCTGAAGTGACCATCACTTGCCAAAAAATCACTCGAAGAATCTGTCACACGCACTGTTTATCCCATGGTGTTTGGTTTCGCGTGGCGAAAATGCTGGAACATCATGGAACATCTGCTGCCATCGGCATTTAGGACAACAGCTCTTTGAGGCCCGAAAAGAGAAATGTGTCTGTTTGTCCTGTGGACTTCATACCCTATGATCACAACCCACTCAGAAGGTATAACTGGATCCACTTTGCCTGTTCGCGCCTCGAAAATGCTACATTTTTTCACGTAGATTTTGCACGCCCCAACCTCGACAGGTGCTCAAAAGCTCTGGGTGAAAAGTGCTCCAAAAGGGTATACTTGGAGGATCCTGGGAGGACCGCCCCACAGATCGTAATCGGCGAGCTCTTCTTTTGGTTATACTGTAATCCAGTTTTAAATGGGATAAACCCATTAGGGGGCTTACCAGGGTGTTTAACTAGTTACTAAATGGGATAAATCCTCCAAGTAGAGATGGGTGATGGTTAACCAATTTGGTGAACAAACCTTGGATTTTTTGTTTTTTCAAGACCGATGGAACACATTTTTCTTGCAATGTTCTTAGACCTGGTTTAAGGAAAAACCGGAAATTCGTACAAATGTGTCGGTAAAAGCCATGGCTTCCCCATAGATGTTCCCTACAATAATGATTCAATTGACCTGGGCGTCAGTCAGAATTGTGGAAGGCTACGAGCGTTGTATGAATCACCTAATTGGTATGGGCTATTTGGGTATGACCAATCTACAGTATATATATATAGACACATATTATACATATATATGCATATGTATGTACACGATTGCCCCACCAAATATTAGTTGGTCTCTTCAGAAATCCCACCAATGTGGGGATAACCAAGTTTAGATTAGATCTGGTGTAGGAAAATGACTGGAGTTTGTATCTATACCCGGCCTGGTAAACTAACAGTTTGCTATTGAAAATGGCCACTGAAATAGTGAGTTTTCCCATGAAAAATGGTTATTTTCCATAGTTATTTGTATGTTTACCAGAGGGTAGGTTTACCATACCATCGGACCCATGGCGCCCACATGTTTCAAGACGTCATCTGTTGGCAGAACAAAACACTTGTTGATCAAGAACAAGAAGCAACCATATCCACTTCATGACCAAACTTAGATACTAACCGTTAAAGGTGGTACACCTTTTAGTTGAGTAGTTATTCCCCTAGCCCTATCTATTTCTGGAATCACTACCCATGCCCAAGGTTTCCCCAGTTGTATCGGCGATATCTTACATAAATTTACATAATATGTATATGTATATATATATACATAGCAAATAGCCAACAGCAAAAAGATAGAACTGTAAAATCCCCTCAAGTCGCGGTAAATGTCTTCTTTTCTATCTTTTCTATCTTTTTGGAGGTTACTATATATATATATGGCAAAAATATAACATGTCCTAAACAAGTTTTAAGGCCAATATCCCCCTACTAACAAATATCATCCGTAGATGTGTAACATTCCAAATATCATGGATTTTCCCTATCCTGGCTTAGGGCATGTTACAAATTTTCCCAGATACTCTCTGGTGTTTAACATATCCATGAATTCCATGGCCCATATGAACAGATTATAAACAAAACATTATTTACCTATAAAACATACGCTTATTTTCCAGTTCGCTACCTGGACATAGATTATAGATTATTAATTCTGATGGTTTACCGTTTAATGTCAACCCTGGATTAATAAACTTCTAGGCTGTTTAATTGGGAGACTACCATTTAAGTATCAGACTATGACTATTGGAGGAGTACTTCCTTAATTGTCATAAACCATGGTTTAGCAAAATCCGGGGTTGACATGACCTGTAAAACATGGTGATTCTACGTAGCTCACTGTGGGTCATGGTCCCAGGCACCAGCAAATGTCCGGTGGCGCGGAGAGAGACCACGGAGCGGCGTCGAGAGATACTGGCGGATCTCGTGGGAAATTGCTATACCCGGCCTGGTAAACATACAAAAAACGATGGAAAGATCCACCATGTTTTAATATGTTTCATGGGTAAATCCACTATTTCTATGGTAAACTAACAGTTTGCGAACTGGAACATCCACTATTTTTCATGGGTAAATCCACTATTTCTATGGCCATGTTCAATAGCTTTTCTTAGACATAACCACAGGGCAACAGTTTGCGAACTGGAACGATCCACTATGCTATTAATGGGTAAATCCACTATTTCTACTGGGCCATTTTCAATAGCTAAGTTGGTTAACTCCAAGGTTTATGACACTTATATGATATTTTTCTACGTATAGTTAATGGATGTTATTGGGGTTTATGAATCAATTTATAACTGGGAGGTCCCGCATTGTAGACCCTGAAAAACTATCCCAAACTTGTTTTTAAGTACTAAAATCATGGAGTGAAACACCATGTTTCAGAGTACCAGAGCTAGGTAAAGGCAGGAAGATCATAGGGATGTGCTGGGATACATCAAGGGATATAGTATGATTATATATATATATATCTGGGTAAATTATAATCTTTCACTATATAACCTGAATTAAGGCCATTTGGGGATGATTTCCCTTATTAACCATGATTCCCAGTGAGGTCGCAGTGAGGTCGTTATAATTTACCCAGATATATATATATATATATATAATTACCCTCTGGTTATTTAACAGTTCGCCATGGAAAATCACCATGCTATTAATAGGTAAACCATCTATTTCGATTAGGGCCATCTATACCATGGCAAACTCTTGGTCATAGACAGAAGGTATATAAATACACATTGTGAATATACAACTTATTGATTTGATCACTGGATGGTAACTGGTTGGTAACTTAGTGGGGTTTATTGGCGAGGATAAGCTCAATTGGGGGAATGATGAACCAGGGTCATGTCGGTCATGTCATGTAGAAATACTCAAAGTCAGTCTGTTTTTGGTCTGTAATTATGTATATAGTCTGTAGTCAGCTCATTGCATATAATGATGATCTGATATGTTTACTTTTGGCATCCGTTTACCCTGACCCATTCATGTGCGCACAGAATGACTCCACATTTTTGGGGGTCCCAAAAGAAAAGAGCTAGAAATACAATGCTTGTCCTATTTTCCACTTCTAAGTGGACCCCCACAACCCTTGTATAAGGGTCCATGGAAAATAGATAGGGTCCACTTATAAAGGTCCACGTTTCCCATCTCAATGCCCACCTATTTCCCTCCTGTTTCACTGTTTCACTACTGGATGGTAATTAGAAAATATGATCCAGTTTTAACATGGTTTACCCTCTGGTTATGTCAAAACAGCTATTGAAAATGACCATAGAAATAGTGAGTTTTCCCATTAATAGCATGGTGATTTTCCATAGTTTTAGTGGATTTTCCCATTAAAAATGGTGATTTTCCATAGTTTTTTGTAGGTTTACCAGAGGGTAACATGCTCGCCCAAACATCCCAATGGTGTCCTTTTGAACGCCACAATCGGACTGGGAGGACTCGAAGCTTTGTCCCATGCCATTCGTCAAGGCTGACTTTGAATGGACAGATTTAGAAAAACATATGGAAATATAGTATAAAAATACATTAACTATGGAAAATATACAAATAACTATGGAAAATAACATTACCATATGTATATACCCTCTGGTAAACATACAAATAACTATGGAAAATCACCATGCTATTAATGGGAAAACTCACTATAAATGGTCATTTTCAATAGCTACGTTAAATTACCAGAGGGTATATAGTATATAACATCAATCTGGTGGTTGAGCCACCCCTCTGAAAAATGATGGACTTCGTCAGTTGGGATGTTATTCCCTTCCCAATATGATGGGAAAGTCAGTTAATCCATTCCATGGTTCCAGTCACCACCAACCAGTTATTATATCAGAAAATCATCAAGATGAAAAATCATCACCACTGTGGCGTCCCGCGGTGTCCTGCTGAGCAGTGAGCGCAGATCGGTTTCCACGTAGTCCTGTAGCTGATGTTTGCACCCACAACACATCGCTTGCTTTTAGCCTGGTAGATTCTTCCACCTATGGCAAAACGAGCAAAAAATGAGTTTAACATATAGATAGAACTAGCAGTTGGACATGATGTCCAGGTGCAAACAGGTCAAGTGACAAATTGTGAGTGCACAGGCACTAGCTTCAGAAATCCTCCAACTCTTACAGTTGGATTTCAGCAAAATCTATGGACAAATATGGAAAAAAAGGAAAACAAGGGCCGCTGACCCAGCTGGCATGCCACCAAAAAAAAAAACGGCAAGGCGCCGCTCCCTTAAGGAGAGGTACCGAGTGCTAAGCAGGGACCAGGAAAAAAAAAGGTGGGAGAAGCACAGAAGCTGGGAGCCAACCCCAGAGACAAAAAAAGGGGATGCATTGGTAAAGGAGATTGGCAACTTAAGGCGTCCTTAGGATCAGCCAAAGCAGCCCCTCAAGGTGCACCCCAGCATCAAAACAAAAAGCTACAGTAACAGACCCAAGGCCCAAAGCGCTCAGAACGCCGCTCAGAAGATGGTGTGCAGGACTGGTCAGGACTCGTCCGCCGGAGCGCGCAGCACCACGGCCGCAGCAGCCACCCCCGTATTCTCGCCAAGCTCCACTCGGCGACGAAGGGCTGCACGGGCGCGAAAGGTCCGAACAGTGCTGCACAATTCCTGAAGGAGTTGGCCATGCAGCTCCGAAGCATCTCCTCCAGCACGGGCTGCGACAGCTCTGGCGAGCTGCTGCAGGACCTGGCCGGTAGATGCATCGAAGGCACCGGTGGACTCAAAGACCATGGGCTGAAACCGAACCCCTTGCCCTTCGCACGCAGCAGCAGTCTGCAGATGCTGGGCCTTCACCCTGGCATAGGCTGCGGCCGCTGCACCACCTGCTTGCCTGCCTCAAGCAAGCTCTCCCTTCGCTGTGGCGCCGTGATGGCGATGTCGAGTGCGGTAGGAGAGCCCCCAAAGAAAGGCAAGAAGATGTCAGCAGGCCGCCGGGCTGCAAGCCGGCTGTCTTCAGGCCGCTGCGGAAGCAAGACATATAGATATATAGTGTCTCTTGTGAAACCAACCATTTTACCAATCCAAAGTTATTTTCCAGATTGGGGCTGAGCTAAGAAAAATGCTAACCAAACCAATGGCTTGACTAAGCACCTTTGGAACACCGGGATTTCATCGGCAATGGGTTTATATCTGGCTTGGGTAACCAATAAATGAAATTATAAATGAGGGAAGCGTAAGGTTCAGCCGGATATTCCATGTTTTTTTTTGTCAACAGGGGGAATCTCATGGAAGCACCTTGTGTGACGTCACCGAGGTCACCGAGGTCACGTAAAACACAGAGAAATTCAAATCCCGTGGAGATTCGTTGATGTTACGATGAGGACATTATGATCAGAATAACAATGACTGATTCATGGCTATTATGTTCTATTACCATTGGATATTATGCTGCTATATATTACCATGGCTATCATTCATCCATTAGATTCGTGGCTATTACCCATGACGGATCCATGGTGCTGCTATATATGGTGCTCCATGGATCCCATCAATATACCCCAGTCATGTTAGCATATATACCAGCACCATGGATCCGTCATGGGTTTGTTATTGTTACTTATTAAGATGACTACGTTTATTCTGAACCGAAGTCTTGAAATAATTAGCCCCGTTGTTATCATGGTCAATTAAGGTTTTTACCCATTACCTTATTTACCGGAGAACCGTGCCCTGTTCCCTGGTCCGAACCCAGCCGCATTGTTTTCACACCCAAACCGCCGCATTGTGCCATGTCCCAGCTCCAGGCTGCGCTGTGCTCACTTCTTTGCACCTGCCTTGGCCTTCTCCTTTCCTCGGGCCTGGAAGGTCGGCGACGCGAAGAGTATCTCCCGAAGATGGGGTTTGGAAGCTTTTAAACATGTTTAGAATAGATGTTTATTTGTTCAACGCAACATATATATGTATATATGTATATATATGTATATATATATATCATGTCATTTTCATTTTTTACGATAGCATCCGAAATTAGTGCATATATTACATGTTATATGTATGTATATGTATGTGGTCACAGCCTTATTAGTTAGATTATTCTGCTCTGTGTTAGAACTAATAATAGTTGCTGTACAAACTGACAATCCGCTTTAATTCGGCTGCAAATCGAAATGTCATGGGGATGAAATTTGCTGATCCTTCATTTGATTTTTCACTACATGTCACCATAAACATGTGACATCTCAAATTCAATCCTGGCTGTATTCACAGCTGCCCTTTTTACAGCTCAAACCGCAACTTGGCAGAAGAAAGGAGGTGTGGGGACGAGCGACTTGGTGGTGCACAAATCGAGAAGTGTAACATCATAAGGGCTGGAATCCTCATACCTACATCCATACTGGAGTAGGTTATGAGCCCAAAGTGACCACCACTGGGCGATGAATATACAAAGAAGAAGGGCAACAACCAAAGAGATAGAGCAGGGACAACGTGAGATGAAGTTAGCAGAAGAGAGGATGAAGAAAGAGGCAGAAACGAGAGGAGAGATGCCAATAGAAGATGTCAAGGCTGAAGGTAGTCAAGAAGGTTCAGGAGTAGTAAGTGCACCCCCAATAGCTGATGAGACCAAAGTTGATTCCGAAGGAAATCCAACTTCAAATGGTCCACCAGGTGCCACTTCAGGGCCAGAGACTGCAGGGCCAATGACACCACCGCCAACTGATCCACCAAGGATGTCTCCGCAGGAGTTTGCATCACCTGGACTGAGGACACCAGCTGGCACCACTAAGGGAAAAGAAAAGCAAGAAGGGACATCGAGTTCGGCAACAAAAGAGGCTGTTGGGTCTCGAGAGGTGCCGTTTACTGATGTCAAAAGAGAGGAGGCCAGCGTCACGTCACAGGGAGGTGGGTTAGGAGTGCCAAGTGGGGCTGAAGTTTCCATGTCAGCCGCACCGTTGTTCACACCAGAGCAGTTTCAACAAATGGCAGCTCTTCAAAATCAAGCCTCCTGGTTGTATGCACCGCCTCAATCAGTCTTCACTCCTTTTGCTTCACGTCCTGCCTTTTTGAATCAAGAGGAGAATAGATTTGCAAGAGAATCTACAGAAAGAGATAGGTGGTTGGAAGAATTGAGAGAACAACAGCTGCGTGATCAGAGAGAAAGAGAAGAACTTCGAATGTTGGTGAATCAGATTTCCAAAGAAAACGTAACTCTCAAGGCCACCATTCAGTCTCTCCGCATGTCAACAGAGGGAGGAGAGCCTAAGTTCTCGACTCCTGAGGATGATGTTGGACAGGCGCAAGAGGCTGCCAATTCGAAGAATGGTGCAGGCATTGAAGTGCCTGCTCAAAAGGAGGCCGTAGACCCCCAAAAGGAGGCTGCAGATCCCCTGGGAAGCCCAAAAGAAGAGGAAGTCCTTCCCTGGAGAACTAAGGAGGCTGCAGATCCGCCGCCAAAGACATCGAAAGAAGAAAGTCACCATCGAGGAGCTGATGCGGGGCAGGCTGACACTGGTCCCGGCTCTCAGTTCACCCAGAAGTCGTTGGAGTTCATGAGCTTGATGGTAGAGTCGATGAAAGAGATGCAGAAAAAGGTTTCAGAACAAAGAGACGAAGGTGGTTCAATCAGAGGCGTAGAAGTTGTCAGGTCTGGGGTGTTAGATCTTCCTGGCCTACCACCATGCAATCCTTCACAGGGTCCGCTGCAGCTTGGAGATTGGTTGTTGATGGTGGAACCCATAGCTGCTGATATGACTTCAACCAGTGAAGAATGGTGGACCACTATGGTGAAAGCCGTGGAATCTTGGTACCAGCGGCATATGTCTCTGAGTCCACTTGACAGGATCACACATGATGCTACACCACCTGCGAGCTTGCAACAGGAAAGATGGCAACGTTTGGAGAGGAGGATGTCAACCATGCTCTTGCACTCAGTTCCGGAGAATGTCCGTGAGGAACTGGTGGCTGGACGAAAGATGTCAGTTTTCAGCATCTTAGCACATCTTTTTCTCACTTACTGCCCGGGTGGTGTGCTGGAAAAACAAATGATGTTGCGCAGTCTTGAAGATCCACCAGAAGTCACTAGCATCGGAGATGCTCCTGCCGCCTTGAGACGATGGATGAGGTGGAAGGCCAGGACTGCCGAAATCGGTGCAGTGATTCCTGATGCTGCACTCTTGCTCAAGGGCTTGAACAGACTCACCAAAAGGGTCCTGGATGGCCACCGTGATTTACAATTCAGGATTCAGCTTGCCAGGTCGAGTCTGGGAGTAGACACAACTCCAACGGAGCTGTCAGTCACCAGATTCGCCACACACCTCTTGGCAGAGATAGAGCAAGTGGCACTGACCGAGAAGCGAACTGGAGGACAGACGTCAAAACAGGATGTCCCCAAGCTGAAGGCGATGGAGGTAGAGAAGCCAGAAAAAGGGAAGGGAAAGGGACAAGAACGCTCAGCAGAAGATGGAGGAGGGAAGCCACGATGTCGTTTCTTCTTTTCTGATGGAGGCTGCAAAAAGGGGAAGCTATGTGGTTTTTCTCATGAAGGACGAGATGACAAGAGGAGGTGCTGGGTCTGTGGGTCAGTCGACCATTTTGCCCCTGCATGCACACGTCCAAAGGGCTCTTCTGAGAACAGCCCACCAAAGGCCAGAGCCTTGAAGTCTGAGGCTGAACAAGGAGGAAATCAGAAGGAGTCAGATGCTCCGACAGCGCCGAGTTCTGAATCGGCGATCAAAGATCTGATGGAGGAGGCGAACAAGATGCTGAAGAGTTTGACAGCTTCGAGCAGCTCTCAGGCAACAACAGTGTCTTCTTCAGCATCCAGCGTTGAAGAAAGCAAGCAGGAGACGATGGATCGGTTGCAGAAGCAGCTGAACGCTCTGAGGATGAAGGTGCTGAAGATTCAGAAGATCTCATCAGGTCATTGTCAAGGCCTGATCGACAGCGGTGCGACACATGCACTGCGCCCCAAGAAGCTGGGCGAAGACATCTCCCACAGTACAAGAAGGTTGAAGTTTCACTAGCAGACGGCCAGACTGCCCTCTTGGCCATCAATGCTGGAGGAACGATGGTTAGTGAGGAGGCGGACGTAGAGCCAATTGTCCCTATGAGTGCGCTGATGAAAGATCTTGGATGTGAAGCAGTTTGGAAAGCCGGTGAACTGTCGATCATCCATCCAGGTCTTGGCAGTCTTCCAGTTCAACAAGCTGAAGGCTGTCCTCAGATTTCCAAACAACTTGCGCTGCAACTGATTGAGGAGATTGAAAGAAAGAAGTTGAAGATAGGTGAGAAGGCTGAAGACTTTTCACGAGAAGCAAAGTGGATGAGAAACCTGGTGGCTGAACACCCGCTGCTGAAGTCTCTTCCCGGTTGGATCAGGGAGGGATTGCTTTGTGAGGTTGGAGAATGGAATCAGCTTCCTGCGAATAGAAGAGCGAGGAAGAGGATGCAGAGAGATGGATTCATCCTTCACCTGTTTGCAGGCCCAAATGAAGGATGCACACTAAAACGAGCATGGCAGCAAGCTGGAGGTCAAGAATGGCAGCTGTTGGAGATGGATGTGGTCAGAGGAGAAGATCAAGATCTTCTGAAGCCAAAGGTCTATGGAGGACTGATGCGAGCGGCTTTGGAAGGAAGAATTAAGGCGGTAGTGGGAGGTCCAAACTGCAGGACGAGGAGCGTCTTGCGCCACTATCCCATTGAAGGGAATCCACAGGCCCCCAGGCCAGTGAGGAACTGGGGAGGAGGAGAGTTTGGGTCCAAGCACTTGACCCATCAAGAGCGCCAACAGGTCATAGAGGATGACTTGCTGCTGTGGCGAATGATCTTCATCTACATGGTAGCCACATTTGCTGCCAGGGCAAGAGGAGAACTTCGAGACCCGCTGTTCAGTCTGGAGCAGCCGGCATCCCCCAAGCAATACATGCCAGAAGTGGTGAGCTTCTGGGACACTGAAGAATGGAGGAGGCTGAAAGAAGAGTTTTCCTTCACTGAGGAGACGTTTGAACAAGGCAAGTTGGGTGGGAAGTCTGCAAAGCCAACCACATTTGGGGGATCTCTTCAACTCAATGTGGAGGACTACAAGATCACTTCCAAAAGACATCCTTCCCGAGTCAACAGCTCCAAAGAACTAGCACGTTGGCCACCTATGCTGATGATGATGTTGGCCGATGAACTGATCAAGCAGGTCTATCAAGTGACCCCGAAGCTGAAACCAATGTCGTGGCAAGAGCATTTGGCTTTTGGCCACATTCCATACCGGAGAGACTGCAAGATATGCCAGGAGACACTCCAACAGTGTGCACCACACAGAAAGTCCAAGCACGTCATCGGAGGGGTCTTAAGCTTAGATACAGCAGGCCCTTTGATTGGTGCATATGATCAAGGAGGCGGGATGGCTCGATACTTTCTTGCAGGTGCTTTGACATGGAGGGTTCCAAAAGGGACGGGCAGGCTGCAACAGCCACCAACTCAGCCACTTGAAGGAGATGAACCAAGGATAGAAGACACAGAAGAAGAAGTTGAGGATGGAGAAGATCAACTCGGAATTTTGCCCCCTATGCCGCCGGTTGAGTTGGGGTCGGATCACGAGGATCTGGTCCGCCTCCCGGCCAGGCAGGGTGGAGAGCCCGATCATGGCCCACCCGGTGGAGCGCCAGGTGAGATGGGGTCGGATGGAGGAGATCCGGTCCGCCTCCCAGGCCCACCTAGGGGAGTGCCCGCGGGTGAGATGGGGTCGGATGGAGGAGATCTGGTCCGCCTCCTCGCTGGGCAAGGTGGAGAGGCACCACAAGCCCCACCAGGCGGAGTGCCAGGTGAGCAGGGGTCGGACGAAGGATGTCTGGTCCGCCTCCCAGGCCCGCCAAAAGAAGAAAGTTTGGAAGAAACGACGGAACTTCGAGTGTTCCGAATGGCCTTGCCGATGGTCACAAAGACTTCCAGAGAAGTCAGTGCGACGGCCATGGAGTTCATCTTGAGGTTGAGAGCCGACGGCTATCACGTGGGCCGCATTCACTGTGATCGTGGCCACGAGTTTGACGGGGCCTTCAGAAAATGGGCCCGAAGCAGAGGCATATACATCACAAAAACGGCAGGGGATGACCCACAAGGAAATGGCCGTGCAGAGGTCACGGTCAAGGCTCTCAAGACTCAAGTGAGGAGAGCACTGAGGCAGGCCAATTTGGACTCCTCATACTGGCCATGGGCGCTGAGACATGTGGATGAGATCAACAGGTGCATCAGAAAAGACATCACCCCAAACTGGCCGCAGTTCTTCCAAGAAGTGAGAGTCAAGAAACGCACCTGGAGGAGAGGAGCGTTTGAAGCGGCAGTTGAGAAGGTCCGATACTTGTGTCCATCCACAGAAGATCATGGCCACTGGATTCAGAAAGAAGGAGAAGCGCCACGAGTCACAAAGTACGTCCTCCAACAGACCGTTGAACCCATCGATGATGCAGTGTGGGTTGCTCTGGAGGGCAACATTTCTAATGCTTGGTCTGTGAGAAGGAGGCTGAGAGGAAAGACAGCAGTGAGGAGAATTCATGGCTCTCTTCAATCTGAACCAGAGGAGGAGACAAAGAAAAGAAGAGAGGAGGAGTTGAAGAATATAAGAGAAGTCATCAACCAGGAGATGAAAGACATCCTGGAGACAGAACCGCAGTTTGCGGCAGACATCGTCCAGGTTGTCGCCAAGCTGAGGAAGATGGCAATGCCAACAGAAGATGAGGAGCAGGTTCTTCAAACCAAAATCATCTCTCCCAAGGAGGTTGCAAGGAGATGGCCTGAATGGTTGGAGTCTGTGGACAGTGAGGTTCAAGCTCTCACTGATGAGAAGAAGGCGCTGAAGCAGCTCAGCGAGGAGGAGCATGAAAGTTTGAGAAAGAAGGCGATCGAAGAAGGGAGAAAGATTGAATATCTCCCATCAAAGATGGTGTATACTCTGAAGCCTGGAGAGAAGGGCGGAAAGAAAAAGACAAGATGGGTGGTATGCGGAAACTTTGAAGAGAAGAAGGAGGGTGAAGAGAATTACTCTGGAGGGGCAGATGCCACGGCGTTCAGAGTTTTGATCTGGGCGTCTGGGAAGTTTCAATGGAGAGGTTGGGTGATTGATGTGCGAACGGCATTTCTCAATGCCGACATGGAGGTCAAAGATGAGGAGAACCTCCTGCTGGTGAAACCACCCTTCATCTTGGTTGAGAAAAAGTATCTGGCTCCCAGCACTGTTTTCCTTCCACTCAAGGCCGTCTATGGCTTCCGCCGCTCTCCAAGACTCTGGGGAATGCATCGAGATCACAAGATGCGCCAGCTTGAAGTGAAGGTCAAAAGAAGAGGAGAGGTGATTCATGTGATGCTTTCTCAGTTAGGATCAGAACCTAACTTGTGGAAGGTGGTTCAGGTCGTGGGGGAGGAAGAAGATGAGAATGCCACCCTCACCAATGGGCGAATCTTGGGCTTGGTCATGACCTATGTAGATGATATCTTCGTGTCTGGCCAAGATGACGTTGCTGAGGCGCTCATTGGAGCTCTTCGTGACATCTGGACCACAACAGAACCACAAGAGGTCACAGAGAATCCCATCAAGTTTTTGGGCATGGAGGTTGCGAAAGTTTGGTCGAATGAGAATCAGCGATATGACTGGTTCGTCACACAGGAGTCATATGTGAAAGATCTCCTGGAGCGATATGACCAGGAGAAAGATGAGAAGAAACAGAAGATCAGAAAGGTTCCGATCTCAAGAGATTTGGCGGCGATGGAGGAGGATCCAAAACCACCTTCACTTCAGAAGGTACGTCAGTGCCAGAAGGAAGTGGGGGAGCTATTGTGGCTGGTCACCAGAACGCGACCAGACCTCATGTTCAGCATCGCTCGAATGGGCGCCAACGTCACCAAGGCCACTGCTGCGGTTTTGGAAGCAGCAGCTCAGACCAGAGATTATCTACGAGGAACAGTTTCTCATGGTTTGAGGTTTGGAGAAGAAAAAGAGAAGGAGGTAGCCATTCAGGTTTGGTCTGATGCGTCGTTTGCGCCAGAGGGTGAAGAATCTCACGGATGTTTCACTGTGATGGTGAACCAAAGTGTCCTCTTCTGGCGTTCTGGAAGGCAACCTTCCATTACGCTTTCCACTGCAGAGGCTGAGCTGAATGAGCTGATCGAGGGGATGAACGCTGGTGAAGCAGTTTCAGTGATTCTCCAGGAGCTTCTGGATGAAGTCAAAAGAATTGCCTGGTCGGACAGTCAGTCTGCCATTGCGATCCTAACGAGCGAGTCTGGAAGCTGGAGAACGCGTCACCTGCGAATGAGAGCTGCTTACGCCAAACAAGCAGTTTTCACAGGAGATTGGCAGGTCAGCCACTCACCGGGTGAAGATTTGAACGCTGACATCGGAACGAAAGCTTTGACTTCAGTGAGGCTTGAGAAACTGAAGTCCTTGCTGGGCATGGCCTCAAAGCCCAGCATCTCAGAGGAAGCAGGCCAAGAAGGTCCAACAGAAGAAACAAGCGAGAGCAGAAAAGATGGAGCTGAGATCAAGGTTGCACAGGCAGCCCTTGCAGTGAAACTGTTGACGATGGCTGCCATGATCTCAGTTGGAAAGTCACAAGAGGATGAAGAAGAAGAAACAGAATCAATCAAGGAGTTCAACATGATGATGGTGGCATTTGCGATTTTGATCGTGCTGCTCACCTTACTGGTTCAAGCTGCGTGGAAGGTAGGAGGAGGTGTCTATGAACGGAGGACCAAGGGGCTCTCTGACACGTCGAGCCGAAGTCTCCCTGCGCAGTCAGAATCAGGAGAAGGGCAGAGAGCCCAACGAGGAAGGAGGGGTTCTGGCGGTGAGGACGGGTCGAGCGGTTCAGGAGATCGCTTGGTCCAGCTCCCGCCAGAGATCCGGGACGAGGTGAGAGGGCCCGTCCAGCCGGATGAGTTGGGGTTGGTTGGAGGAGAACCAGTCCGCCTCTCTGGCCCCGAGGATGACGATTCCAGCTCAAGCTGGTCCTCGGAGGGATCAACCCCTGAAGGGCAGGATCTTGGAAGTAGAATTGAGGGAGCCCTTCAAGAAATAGCTCTAGAAGAAGCCGAACTATGGCGACAGATTCGCCTGACTCCGCTACCACCTGTTCTGATTGAGCAGGTTGAAGAAGATCCAAATGAGGGCTTGGGGTTCACCGTGCTGAGAACCCGATATGGACAGGTGTATCATAGCTCCTTGACGTGCCGTCATCTCCAAGGAGCTCGAGTGTCACTTCCACAAGAGTTCAAATGGTGTCAGACCTGCCGACGCGTAGCTCTGCAGACCAGAGGAAGACCCATTCCAGGATCTCCATTGTATCTGTCCATTTCTGGCGAAGCTGCTCACACTGATGAACGATGCCCCTGGATCAATGAAATGAAACAAACGCCTTTTTGCTTGACATGTCGTGAGAGAGAAGGGGTAGTTTGAGTCAAATTTGAATGGCCCTCACGAGCCATCAATGGGGGAGTGCTGATCCTTCATTTGATTTTTCACTACATGTCACCATAAACATGTGACATCTCAAATTCAATCCTGGCTGTATTCACAGCTGCCCTTTTTACAGCTCAAACCGCAACTTGGCAGAAGAAAGGAGGTGTGGGGACGAGCGACTTGGTGGTGCACAAATCGAGAAGTGTAACATCATAAGGGCTGGAATCCTCATACCTACATCCATACTGGAGTAAAATTAAATGCAAGAAACCATTCAAAACGATTTTAGGTCATTTTACATCATCTATACTATACCCAAAACTGAAAACAAACATGTTTATCATTAGGTTCACCGTGAATTACCATCTAATTCCCAATGGATCCACCCGTTCATTGTGTTGTTCGTCTTTAACCAGTTAACCTTTCTCAGGTATACCCATGACGGATCCTAACGGTGCTGCTATAATAATGGTGTGCCATGGATCCCATCAATATACCCCAGTCAGACGTTAGCATTTTTCTACCAGCACCAGCCGGATCCGTCATGGGATATATATATATATTGATTATTAACCATATAATGACCATATATTAACCATATATTAACCATATATTAACCATATGATTCAACCATATATACATCATATTTCACCAACCTGATTAATGTATTAAATTCTGTATCATTTGAGACATTCCCAAACGGCTTTGAACATCGAAGTGGGAGGACCTGATCAAAATGCTTCAAAGGGACGGCGACTTTACACCCGATCATAGCCCCCTTATACTCGGCTGGATCCATAGGGAAAAGATAGGAACAGTATATATATATATATATACCCTCTGGTAAACTAACATAGCTATGGAAAATCAGCATTTTTAATGGGTAAATCCACTATTTCTATGGCCATTTCCAATAGCTATGTTAGATTACCAGAGGGTATACAAGTGGGTTTATCGATGTTTTCTCGATCATCACCATGCCCTACTTGGAGAGGTTTGAAGCTGATAACCTTTTCCCACGAGTTCGAGTTCGATTTTTTCGGATTCTCCGCAAGTGGTGCCGCAAGAACCCGATTTTGGGAGTCAGAACTGGGAAACACACCATGTTCGGACCAGACCTGTTTTTGTTTTGAACAAATGGGTGTGTCTCAACATGTGGTATCCCACATTAACCCATAATTCATAAGGCCTATTGAAATGGAGAAGAAATGATGGTGTTTACATGTGTTTACTACCACTGGATCTTGGGAAAAAAAAACTACACCATGTTTTAACACAAAGCCACCATTTTCCCTGGAAAAAAAAGAAAAACATCCGTTACGAAGCTCGCGTCGAGGCGCCAAGTCGCCAAGTCGCAGTGCGTCGTTCCGATCAGTTCCCGGATGATATGGGGGAGAGGATTCCCAGTTGATCAGTGCAGACTACAGAATTGTCAGCTGGGCATGGAAGATCGGGAAGATCAACCCTTTTGGAATACAACCAAAAGAAATCCCTTACCAGTGGTATATATATATATATACAGTAAATGAATCTTTTCTAGCAAACCATTCCTGGTTGGTGGTTTTTCGCCTACCCCTCTGAAAAATGATGGAGTGAGTAACAGTTGGGATGATGACATTCTATTCCCAATATGATGGGGAAAATAAAAAATGTTCCAAACCACCAACCAGATTCCCATGGATCCAAGTGGTATATATGAATATCTTCTGACAAAGTCTTGGGTACGACAAGAATCATCTGATCATCTCAGCATATATTTGGATCCATAGGGACCAGCATATTGACCTAGCCAACATTACCCAAGCAAGGTTTACCATCTGGTTATTTAACAGTTCGCCATGGAAAATCACCTGTTTTAATAGGTAAACCATCTATTTCGATTAGGGCCATCTATACCATGGCTAGCCCTGTTAGTCATAACCAGAGGGTACCCAAAGCCTTCTTCATCCTGTTCTTGGTGTCCTTCTTGGCACGTCGTCCTAGCGACTTCCAGGAAGTCTCCCCCAGCTGGTGATTGCACTGAGATCTTTGTGACAGGTTCTGGTGATAAAAAAAAAAAAACCTAACCCATGACGGATCCATGGTGCTGCTATAGATGGTAACATTTACCATCAATATACCCCAAATGTTAGCATGTATACCGTACATGGATCCTCTGGGTAAAAGATCCAACATCCCAAATCTGTTTGATGTGACCCTGGAACTTTGATGCTGTGACCAGCCATTTTTGTTCGCTGTTTCCGACAGCAATGGTACTGGTACTTACCAAATGTCATTACTTCAGTCTTAAGGCTTGGGAAGTAAGGAATGTAACACGTGACTGAAACATTACAGAGGACAAATACCGTCTATTCATGTCCATTCACAAGTTCGAGCTGTGTTCAAAGCTGGGTCCATGTTCAACACCTCAGGGCTGCTTGAAATTTGTGTCGTCTCTCTGACCTTCAGGATCAGTTCTTTGGAGTTGCTCAAAATGACCGGACAAACAAATATATACATATATACATATATACATATATATATTATATATATATATGGTCACAATAGATTCCTCCAAATGGTGGACAACCCAAGTATAAAATGAAGCGAATCTTATGGGAATCCAAGTATGCTAAGGCAACTGAGCCCCCCATTCCAGTGGTTGGATTTGTTTTTTTTGTGTGTTCAAGATGAAACTGATGAAACCACCAATTACAGTATTGCCACACACATCCAATTACGAATTGGTTATCATAAAACTTATCTCTGGTAAATGATTAAATGTATCAGTCATTCGTCATGGTTTATTAGAGTAGTGGCACCACGCCCCCGAGTTTGAAGTTTGTCAATCTGTAATCCATCTCACCTATAGACATATCCACCATACTCTAAACCCAACACTTGGCCTGAGTATACACCAAGTTAGAAACCTATCTACTAAACTAGGCCAAGTCACAAATCACCATTGTCACATATCACGAAAAAAATCACGGAAACACATGAAAAAATGTATGACTTGTCGGGAGTGATCAGCATTGGACAATTTGTCATCTCTGGTGTCATGAACCCATGGCCTTGAAGAACTTCCACCATTGACTTCGATGATAAAATCGCGAACAACTTCCCTCCAGGCCTGGGCCTTTCTTCTCACCTCCCACACCGACCTAACTTTGGACGCAGGGGTGAGCCACACATTTGAACTCCAAAGCTCGGTGGATTTAGAATATTTAAACATCAGACAGGGGTGGATTCAACGTTACAATAGATATACCCTCTGGTAATTTAACATAGCTATGAAAAATCACCATGTTTAATGGGAAAATCCACTATAAATGGCAATGTTCAATAGCTATGTTGGTTTACCAGAGGGTATATCTAGGCTTTAAATAATCTTCAAATGGGTCATTTTCCATGTCTCTATGTGGAATTGCCAGAGGCTTAGACTCTGGCAAAACTCAATGAGATGGGGCTTCCATCTGCAGCAACGGAGCAAAATCCCCTAAAAAAAGCGGTGGCCCTCTGGTAATTTAACATAGCGATTGAACATGTCCCATGTAATTCGATGATTTACCTAGTAAACATGGTCAATCTTTAGTAGTTCACACCATTATTTTGCTGGTTGGCTGGTGTTGTTCCATGTTTTTCACAATTGACAAACTACAGGATTAAAGTACCTACAATGTGGGGCCCTCTAGATAAGTTTATATCTCCAATAACTATGGTTTATTGTACTTATAACTATAGTATTCATGGGGTTATAAACCAACTAACATCACTGGGGGGGCCCAACATTGTATCCATTAGCTTGGGGATGGTGATTTCATGTGATTTCCTAGTTGGCAAGCTGTTTTTCATCGAGGGATCCAGGTTTCAAAAACCTGTCTCTTTCCGACATCGTCCGGACCGGATCAGTCGAAAAGATCGGAACATGCAGGATGGGGACCCCAAGATAGCTAAGTTGGTTTATGGGCTTAACACGGCTTAACTATGGTATATGGTAGATATAACATGATATAACTATAGTTAATTGATGTCAATATAAGTTTATAAACCAACTTATAACTGGTGGGCACCATCCTGTGGGCTATGCGATTTTAAACACCGCGTTAAACTTCACCGAAAAACCCGGCTTTTTTAGGCGACATCCGGGTGCCCCATGGGGCCCCGACGCGCTTCAAGCGGTACTTCGGCTCAAACTTCTTCATCTTCTCCAGGTTCTCATAGATGAGACCTCAGATCATGGTCAATCTGATTGTCTACCAAAAGTTATAAGTCATCTTTCGCTGGTTGGCTGGGGATTTTCCATCCAAAGCAAAAAAAAATTGATTTTAAACTACCGTAAACTACCTATGCAGTTGGGAATGAGATGTTGCAAGCGGCTTTCGCTTGCAACTTGGGAGAAGTCTATACCCAATCCACCCAAGAATGCCTGGCAAGACGATCCGTTAGGTGCTGGCTGAGCCATCTAAGGCTCCAAGGAATATGGGAAAAACTACTATGACTAACCACAGCCATAACCCAAGAATGGGAGAACCCAAAGAAAATGGGATACCCTACTTAAAAGTGGTACATAAAAGTGGTACTTTTTTTTAACTCTGGTAAAAAAATGTCTAGGTCCTAAGGTTGTAGTGGCATGACTGCCCCAGGTTCATGGTTTCCACACGCACATAGACATCACATCAAGTCGGGGATTCAACCAGAGGTGCCAAAACCAGAGCTGCGACCACCACCGAAGGCGGTCTTGAAGGAGAAGAGCTGAATGCAATTCACATCCTGAACCTTGTACCTGGAGAAATGCCATGGAGATTTGCATGGAGAAAGATGGCAGTGTGTCAAAACCTTGTACCCCTGGTGAACATCAAAATAGCTGGTAAATGGATGTTCATCCCCCTAAAAATGGTATTAATAGGTATTGATTCATACCCAGATTGGAAAATCACGGATTCCCATATTCAGATGATTTGATAACCTGCTCCATGATATCATGTTCTGGCAGAAGGAATCAGTCGATTCAGTCCCACTCTCCCATTATAAAAAAAATCTATGATGAGAGAATCATGGAGAATAACCATAATACTCCCATTATCCCAAGAAAGAGGAAAGTCCCACTATCCCATTATAAAAATGGTTTCTTGGACCCATCATTTGATGAGTCAAGAGTCAATAGGATACACCGGTTACCACAAAACCTCCATCCCATCCCCGGCACATGCTTCGCAGCTTTTCGGCCAAATCTTTCTTGGAGACCTCGGAAAGCCCAGGGCCATTTTGTGGCAGTTCGCTGTCATGGGAATTAGAATATCCTCTGGTAAACATACAAAAAACTGTGGAAAATCACCATTTTCAATGAGTAAATTCACTATTTCGACTAGGCCATTTTCAATAGCTATTTTGACATAACCAGAGGGTAAGGGTTATAACATCTGACATAAGTTGGGATACCTACTATTCATTTGCGGTGGTGGCTCATAACATCTTATAACTCAGTTAATCCAGTTGTAACTAGACAAAAATCATCAAACATCCTTTGGTTGGTGGTTGAGCCACCCCTCTGAAAAATATGAGTTCGTCAGTTGGAATGATGACATTCCCAATATATGGAAAAATAAAAATGTTCCAAACCACCAACCAGCAATTATATATGCATCTTGGCCCAAAATGGTGCAGTCCGATCGCAAGATCCAAAGATATCCAAAGTTTAGAGCCGTGGTAGGTCAGTTTTGTCCATGCAATTACTAGCCTTGTTTTACTAGGCGAAGATCATGGCTAGAAAAGAAACAGCTACAAATGGCAGAACACAATGCTATATACTATAGGCAACTTACACTTGCGGTTGCCCAAAAACGACTCCTGTATGGGAAAGAACCGAAATCAAAAATAATCTGACTTTACAAGTATGTAATTTCCGCCCTTCGCCTTGCAATTTTGGGGCATATCCATATCTGGGCAAACCTAGGTGGTGCCCCCTATTGTGATGTGTTGCTTTGTCCGGATGACCTACACATCTGCCATGAACCCTAGTTGTATATTGCTTGGGATGAGTCGAAATTGAAGACCCAGCAAAACCACAGATGTTAATCTATTCTTAGTATTAACTAATATATTCACGACATGTGGTTAAAACAATGTCATGAACCACCCATGACTGGGAATGCTTTATAGTATACCTATTTATGGTGATTTGGGGCATGGTGTATTCTTGTTTTCACCACATTAAATCTAATGATTTGGTGATTTGGGTGTCCAATTTTGACCCATACCATGATTTTTCTTTGCACCAACCTTGGCGGGCTAACCTCCCTAGCTTCGTTCGCGTTCGCGAATTTTGACCTCCCTACCGAGGCGCGTTGGCCATGCCCGGATGGATCACGTCCAAGACGAACTGCTTGCGGCCGAGCAAAGGATTGTTCAGAAACCTGGGTCCCCCTGGATGATCCTGAAGGATGTATCAGGCCGAATTAATTCAGGATGTCATCTGGTACCAATATGTATATATATATAAAAATATATTATATATTGTAATATATTGTAATATATTATATATTGTAATATATATATATATATTGTAATATTATAATATATATATATTGTAATATTATAATATATAAATATATATTGTAATATTATAATATATATATATATCAATACATTATACAAAATGCACTGCACATAATGCATTATTCTAGATCATTCGAATGTACCGAATGTACCTAATACCGATCTGAACTATCACGTGTATGACTGTATGACAAACAAGAAATTAAATTGGCTGCTTCAAGACAAGCGCGTATATTGCTTACGAAGTGGTTGGCACACTGAGATATAAGGGTGCGTCTGAAACAACAAAAATGGCAGCTTTGCTACTGAATATGATGATGTATCGTGGATTAAGTAAACTCTTGCCCTGTACAGCAGCACATACCACGTCCAGTTACATCAGCCCCGCTGACCACAAAGGGAAAAACATGTGATCAGAAGGGTGATCATTCTGTTGATGTTTCATCATATCCCATTATAGTCACATTAAATGTATAGCGTTATCAACCTATATAGTTACGTTATATGTTCTTGTTGGGGGAATTGTAAAGCTCGAACAAGTTGATGTTTTACTAACAATCTCAATCTCAATGCCTTGCTGATGCTAAAAACCCAGGTCTTCAGAATCGGTATGGCTCATAGGACTCAAATCTCATGGTTCTCCAGTATAGTCTAGCTATGTCTAGTTACAATATGTGTGGGTTTGTCTGAAAATAGCCTACCCTACAATCCAATGGTTTATGAACATCTCTCCATTAAAATATATATTAAAATAGACATAAAATCGGGGTATCACCATTTTCTACCATTTTCAAACAACCCCATGTTAATTACATTGGGGATTGGGGTCTCTCAAGAATTTCTGGGCCCATTTCGTGTCCCAGTGGCTTCCGCGTCCGGACCGTGAACTCCGACATCTTCGATCGACGTGACGACGGACGTGCGCGAGACGACCCACGTGGCGTTGGCGGGCGTTTTTCGGTGTGCGTTCCCCTTTGGAGCCGACAAGTTGCCAGAGGTGGGATAGAAGGCCTCTAATCAAACATGGGAAAATAATGGAAAATATATGGCCCGTTTATTCTATAGATGATTTGCCTAGATGATGATTCTCCATAGCCATCTTAGTTTACTGGTGTAATTCCCTGTGCGATCCATGAATCAGCAACATTTAATGAGCTGTGTATTGAAACAAATGGGTTTCTACTTCCCCCATCGCTTCCAGCAAATCACATCCTATATATATAAGATATTATAAGATATCTTATCACCTTTGTTCGCGCTCAAAATCGTTCATAGGAAGGGGCCCAAAAAACAACAGGTACTGAGGTACTGCAAGTTGCCTCTCTTAGCTCGGCAAGATGTTGTATGTATGGCAGTTTAATATGCAACTGGATGGATGCAACTAACACCAATGCCAACTCAGCAATTCAACAATCCATGTTTCCTTGACAGAAATCATACCCAGTTTTAGATGTTTACCCTACATTTTTCACTCACATAGATGTGGAAAACCTGTGGCTTCCCCAAGAAAATTCTCTACAAATGGTTGATGTTCATTGATTTTCTGCATCTATGCTAGTTGACCCTCGGGTCACCACGAGCCAGCTCCTGCTTCTTCAATTTTCGCTCCCAATGTGCTGCCAGCCACGCCTTCCGGTTCCCGGCGGTTCCCGGAGACCCGCGGCCCTTTTCCAAAAATCATGGGATGATTTGTGGTGAACCAACAGAAAGTGAAGCAACAGAAAGGTAATTTGAACAGCAAAAACGGAGATTACCATGGTGATGGTAGACATAACAGACTTTGCGATGACATGGGTATAACTGGGAAAAACGTGGAGATGACTCATTAATACTCATTATAATTAGACTCCGAACCGAGAAACGCCATAGGGGAACATTTCAAAATGTGGTTGAACATAAAATGTACTTGAAACACGTTGAAACTGGCGAGTACCTGGCACCTGGGGTGACAATCCATGCTATCTCAGTATTAGGCAGAATCCAGGCCGAATAGCAGAGCAGTCAGGGTTGCAGTTGGGACCGAGCAAAAATATAAACCGAGCTATTGTCTAGAGTCGTGAGAATTGGATGATTTTTTATAAGTCCCCAGTAGTACTGCAACTAGACTAGAACTGTGAGAACCACTTGCCCTGCTATCTAGGGTTGAAGCCTTTAGTCAGTTTGTGGAACTGTCCGCCCTTAGAAAGTGGCTTATATGTTTTATATGTTTGTTTCACCACAGGAAGCCTACATTTTTTAATGAGCTGCTGCAAACATCTGCAAACCAAGTCGCAAACCATTCCCTATTTTGGACAATGTTAAATGATATAACATGACCAAAATGCCTGGTTACTAGGATAATTTATTGTCAATTACATGAGTTTCTATCACATGATTATCCCTGGCCACCCATTTGATAATACTGCAGCCACCCCACTGCACAGCAGGTTTGCCGCGTCTTTATTCCGTTGCAGGCGATTGGGTTTCGCTAATCTTTTGGATCCTTTCGCTAATCTTTTGGTTTTACCAATGGACCAACAATTCTTGTAATGTCTATTTATATCTAACATTCTTTAGCGATCCGGGGTGTATGATTTTGAGCTATTCGCACAACTTAAAAAAAGGGGACTTCAAATTGCAGGTCCAAAGTAACCCAGCAAAAGTTCATCTTCACTGTTCATCTTCATCAATTTCGAGGACCACTAGGCCATGATAACCTACCAGGCAATCGGGGCTACGGATGGGGCCCCCCAGTTATAAGTTGGTTTATAAAACATTATATAATCCCCATGAATACTATAGTTATATCTACCATAAACCAGAGAATTCAGCCACTTATAGATGGTTATAAACTAAGGCATCATTATAAACTAAGGCTTATTGGTAGCCATTATTCCCATTGTTAATACTATAGTTATATCTACCAACTTAGGCATAGCCCATGATTTTTCGAGACTTGGCGTAGCTCTGCCGGAGCTCATTGGGGATCAACGGGACCGCTTTTCGCGCCCGGCGAACGTCATCGTCATCCTGAGGCTTCGCGGATCGTTGGGAAAAACATAAGCCATTTGAATGGGGATGTATAGCCAACCACAGTGAGGAAATGCCATATACAACCAAGAATATCATGTTGCGTCTCACTGAAAACGGGGGATATGACTCAAAAATTGTTGTTCGAATTCGGAAATGATGATAAACATTGCCAAACCATCAATTCTTTGAGTACTCTGTGTTCAAACAAAGCCACATATGAAGGCCTACAAGGTGGCGCCCCGTTCGTTGGCTCAGTTGGTTTATAACTAAGAGAACTCGAGTTTATGGTACATATATATATTGTATACATATGTATGTAGATATATCTCTGTAGTTAATGAGGATTATAAACCAACTATAACCAACTTATATCTACGGGGCACCACACTGTGCCATATGCAAGGCCTATTGGTTGGAATTATTGTGGGCCACTAAGTATTGGAAGGGAGTATAAGCATATCATGGTTACACGGCTGGTACACACTTGATTTGGGTCTGTCTGAAAATGTGGCATATCCATGCATAGACTCCTCCAAAGAGCCATTTCAGTAGTGATTAATCAATGGAATCTGGGGTACCCTATTTTCACACAAACCCATTTTGTCCATGGTCCATGATTATGTAATGATGTAGCCACACCTCCCATCCATGTGCTTTCCATTGATCCATTTGCATATTCGGTCCATGATCATCCTGTGGCAGGGTAGACACCCTAGGGATGGTGACAAGGGAAGGCTTGAATCTTCAAGCGGAATCGGGTGTCCTTCCATTTTCCTATCTATTAATTAGCAGCTTGTAGCAGGTTGTATTAGCGTATAAATGTGCGTAACCTAAGATCTGATATGTGATTAAATTGTTTAAGCATCATGTTGATTGCACTTCAATGAACCACTTCTCATTGCCTATAGTCAACAATCAGTCTGAGCTTATCTCAGGAAATCAACATTGCAGTTCAGCTATAAACTTCCGGAAACGCAAGCCTCCCCAAATGATGCCTATCCGAAGCATGTAGCTATTTCTTGGCATTCCCTTTTAACTTTTCTTTGAATGGAATCCCAACAAGCTCTACCGGAATGGTTTTTGTACCCTGGATATTCTGAAACCAACAGTGAACGCGAACAACGTTGCGAACATCTAGCAACAAAATATCCATTCTTGAGCTATATATATATAATTATATATATATGTTCGAGTACCAGAGGGTACCGTGTCAACATTTTTTCTTGCAAAGAAGTCACAGATTGTTAGTACCCAAGTGCCAGTGCCTGTTTGATACTTCCCCAACGACCATCATGAATGGCAATGGCCTTTGGTCGTTTCACGTTGCAATAAACCAGAATCATTGTTCCAATCCTTCATGGATGGAATCACCAAGTGTGTTGATTCGTTCCACATCTTAGTGCATACCCGTGCCATTTTGTGTTCACGTTTCAAACTGTTTCAAACCACCTTTCTTCGGGTTTGTAAACCTTTCTTCTGTCCAGACTTTGCGCGGCGAGGATCACTGGTGTGGTTGATGCGATCCTGGGGGGTCTGGATTTTTTCGACAATATCCAAACCTCGCGTAGAGTCGTGAGCGCCGGCAACGGTCATATCCAGTCATACTCAAGTGCCAAGTGCTAACGTATGTACCATTTTAAACAAAAGGTGAATCATCGTGTAGGCTCCGAATGAACCATGGATGTTTTTGGGGACGAACCATGGTTGATACCCTCTGGTAAACTATCAAAACTATGGAAAATCACCATTTTTAATGGGTAAATCCCCTATAATGTGGTATTTTCAATAGCTATGTTAAATTACCAGAGGATAAATCAACCAGAATGAACGGAATCTGTGTGCGTCGCCGCAGTGGTCTTACTGCTTGGTTTTCCGAGGCGGGAGGGACAGTCTGGAAAATTCTCATCGTGGGAATGGCGTCCTACAGGGTGAACACCCCGTTCATGTGGCAACATCATGGGGATATACATCAAGACATATCCAACTGCTGGGAGGTTTTGGGTGGGGATATCATGGGGATTAAACCAACAGTTCATAGTGATGAAAATTACTACTGGTGACTAACCTACCCTTCATGGAGAATGTGAGCCTGCCATGGCCACAACCACTTGGGGATGGTCTATGCCACCTGGTTGGATTTGTCACATGAAAAATAACCATAGTTCGAGATACCACACGGCCGATCGTGAAACACTATAGCTACAGTAAATAAATGGAGGTTTCTTAAAATAGGGGTACCCCCCAAATCATCCATTTTAGTAGGATTGTCCATGAAATACACCATCCAGCTATTGGGGTACCTCCATTTACGGAAACCGCCAAATATACCAAGTTAGCGAACGAATTGGGGCAGCGCCGGCAAACCCGAACAAAGGAGGAAGTGGATTGTTCTTGCTCTTGAAATGTGTTTGTTTCCAACGGTTAGCGCAAGAAAATCACATGGTTGCTGGAGTTTCATGGTTCATGGTTTTTTGATGTTGGCATGAAATGTCAATCTAAATCAACACAACATGAGAAACATGAGTTCATTGGTGTCAGGTCAAATCCTGTCCTTGCATTGTAGGGATAATAAAAAGCCTATGGTGGGGATCAATAAATCCCAAAGACAATAAACGATTAGATATATATATATACCATACTTACAATACAGGTACCTACAATAACTCATCTAATCTGATGTAAAAAGTCAGCAAGCGAGAGATAAATTTAGATTAGATGAGTCGAGTGCCAAAGCAATTCATCATCCGGACATGCAGATACCAGCTATACCTTAAATCTGGCCATCCGCGGGAAAAATGGACCTTAAAATCGAATTCTACAACAGAAGTACAGAAAACCATCAAATGGTACGGATCAAAACTTCAAAACCCTTTTGGCCCTACCATCTTTGCGGATTTGCAATATTTTGCATTGGAACAATTCAGCAGTTGATGTTTAGGATACTCAATGTTTCAACACATACTTTGAGGATCATCCCACTTAGTACGTGGTTAAAAACCCCAGTTAACAAGTCCCTGATTAGTGGAGTTGTCCCAACTATAACTGGGTCAAAATGTCAACTGCAGCAGCAACAAAAGCAACATCAATAGCAACAACGACAACCACAACCACAACAACAGCAACAAGAACAACAAGAACACCAAGAACACCAAGAACACCAAACACAACAAGAACAACAAAAACAACAAGAACAACAAAAACAACAAAAACAACCAACATCAGCAAACAAAACAACAACAACAACAACAACAACAACTGCAACAACTGCAACAACTGCAGCATCAACAGCAGCAGCAAGAACAACGATAACAACGGCAAAAACAGCAACAATGAACACAAAAACAACAAGAAGAGCAAAAACAACAAGAACACCAAGAACACCAAGAACAACAAGGAGAACAAGAACGAGAACGCTAACAAAAACAAAAGGAACAACGAGAACAGCAAAAAACAACATCAACAGGCATCGGCAACAACAACAACAGCAACATCAGCAGCAACAGCAACAACATCGATGACAGCGGCAACAACAACAGCAGCAACAACAACAGCAACAAGAACAACAAAAACAACAAAACAACAAGAACACCAAAACAAAAAAAAACACCAAAAACAATAACAAGAACAAAAACGAGAACAAAAACGAGAACAATAACACGAACAACAACAACAACAACAACAAGAACAACAACAACAACAACAACAACAACTACTACTACTACAACTACAACTACAACAACAACTACAACTACAACTACATGTACTACATTTACTACATTTACTACATTTACTACATTTACTACTACATTTACTACTACATTTACTACTACTACTACTACTACTACAACTAGCAAGCACGAGCACGAGCACGAGCACAAGCACAACCACAACGACAACAACCTGAAACACGTCCTCAGATGGTACCACTGGAGTCATTGGGACCCAGCGCGGCTTGGGGGGAAAATCGGATAAGTCTGGAAATGGAGGGTTAACCAGCATTGAAACTGCAATTAATTCGGAAAGTGATGATTCAGCAATAAATTTTGGGGTAGCATATGTTTAAACAAGCCCATGTGACTCCTATCCCCAACATAAAGAACCCTCATATATTTGAAATCATACTTTAGATTCTCAGCGAAGCTGTCCTGGGTTCAACCACTCCCACGCAGCTTGGAAGCATCAGCATCCGTTTTGTGTGCACGGTCATGTGTTACATCCGCAAAATCAATGCTTCAAATCCTCTTTTCATTTCAGCTGGATCCCTGTGATATCTCCTCATATCTGCTTTGTAAGCATCACCTGAACCAGGGAACCACTATCCACCATTGCGAGTGATACTTACCCCCCAAACGTCATGGTCATCCCACTTGCAACTTCTCCAAACCGACCGCCAAATATCACCCGAGTGGCTCCTTGAAAGCCCATAGGGACCGTTGATGTCTTCGTATTGCGTGGATTGCAAGATGCGCAGTTTTTGCACTTCAGTGATTTCGCCTTCGAAGAGAAAGTGGATGATTTTGTCCTCGCCGAAAGCGGTTGCTGCGTTGATCTGACAGAGGTGCCCAGTACCCACGGGGAGCACCACAGCGCAATTTTGCAAAACTAATTACAGCTGGCATTCTCACATATACATGTATATGTAAATATATATATATATGCATATATGTATATATGTATGTATATTTGTATATATGTATATTTGTATATATGCATATTTGTATGTATATATATATATATATATGCATGTATATTTGTATATATGTATATTTGTATATATGTATAATTGTATATATGTATATATGTATATATGTATCTATGTATATTTGCAAAACTGTATGTATGTATATGTGTATATTTGTATATATGTATATTTGTATTTATGTATATATGTATATATGTATATATGTATATATGTATATATGTGTTATATGTGTTTATGTGTTTATATGTGTTTATATATCTGGGTTACCATTGCCGTGGTCCCGAAAAATATTAAGGGATAAAATTCGGTCAGCTACAATTGTTATAACATCTTATCACCATCAACTCCCAACTCCAAGGCCACACCTTCTGCATGACGATGTCCGCTGAAGCATTTGCTTTTTGATCGCGGGGCTTGCCGGGGTATAGGATTCAAATTGCTGGCAAGACAGGGTGGCTGGGTGAAGCCGTTCAATAGGAAAAATCAACAGTTTGAATACTACCGAAACAATTAAATTACACTTCTTTCCCATATCAAAGACCTCTGCCGTCTTAGTTTGTATACTACATTGACCTCTGCTTCGCCAGTTTGGCACCAGACAAACTAAGTTGAGGCGCTTATGCTCATGCTTTGGATGGATGAGCACATGAACTGCTAGTGCTTGACTGCTTTGCAGCAAGACCCGTGCTTAGCAGTGTTGGATTTTGGCACCCAAGGAAAATGCTTGCAAAACGCAAGACGTTCTATTTGATAGCGACATTCGTTTCGTTTAAATGTGCAAGATAAAGAATTATTGATGAGTGTTTGCTAACAAGTTCTGAATCACTACTTCGCTAGATTAGCAAGTTTTAAAAGACATTGACAACGTTAAATATGCACGTTTAACGAGAATAAATATTAATCGAAGGAAGTTTAGAAGTCAAACTTCCGACAATATGGACAGATGAAAAGCAGAGCAGGGAAGAGGCAGAGAGAAGAGAAAGATTAGAAGAAAGAAGAGTAGAAGAGA